>RJWM01004444.1:0-101317 GCA_004363535.1 Dasyprocta punctata | reverse complement strand
TATAATGATGAGGCTGTCCCAAAGTTCTGTTCCAATCGTGCCTTCGCATGAAGCAGAGAAACACACAAGGGATGAACAGTCAGGAATGTGGCAGTTATGATTCCATCATTCACAAATTCTATTTTCTTCAAGAGAACAAGCACCATTAACCATGGCCTGCAAGCACGTATAAAAGAAAAAGCATGCTATGAGAAGAGATCATGAATGATGACATAGGAAGTCTTGACATTCTTTCATAACTGAGGTGTATTAGCCCCATCACTTGCAATTTAGAGGAACAGACTGGGGATCATGGAGTTCCCAGCAAATCTAGGAAAACATAGCTCTCTCGTTTTTAAAGGATGGAAATGTTCTCTCTTGAGCCCAGATGTTTTCTGTCTTTCTAAGTTGCAATTATTTCAACACATGATTTTAGCTCTACTCACATGGGATCAGGGCCACCTGTTATATCCTTTACAAACTTATGAGAGATTTAATGTTAAATTTGTATTTATGGTTTATTTAGAAAAGTCGGAATGCAGTTGAAAGGAGGCTTTTAAAGTCATCTTGATTTCCAAAGATGTGTATAGGATAGATTAACAGATAATCAAGATACTGTGTTGTATAAACATAATCAAACCTAATTTTGTGATTCATAATTACATGAATTTGAATATAACTCAGGGCTAAACATACTCATCTGGACTAGAACTATAAGCATAATATAACATCACTGAGTTTTAAGAAAATTACTCATCCTAAATGAAAAAAGTATCCATTATAATGTATTTTACTATAGGATTATATTCTTCATAGTCATGATTGATTTTATATATATTAAAATTTTCTCTAACATTAAGTGTCATCACTGATATCAATAAAATATCATTATAGATTTATATAACTCTATCACCTTTCTACTAGTAAAAAAAAAACACATGCAAAAGGATCTTCAGTAAATTAATGTTCATTTCAACAGTAAATGTTTATTAAGCCACTATGAGCTAGGAACTCTTCTATGTACTGGCATATAGCAGGGAACAAAATACATGAAGTTCCTATTCTTTTGAAATGATAAAATAAATTTATAGTTAACACTGAAAAAAGGAAATGCTCTAATAAACAAAAAATTACATAATCAATATCACAATATTCACAAACTAGATTGAACTTCTAAAGTAAATATTATATATTACTCATTATTGCAGCACTGTAAAAATTAACAGTAATTGATGTTCTTTATCATAAAACAATTGCTGGGGTGAAGAGTGATGAGAAAAATAAAAGTCAGCAGCACCCTTCCTCATTCTACTCATTTCTTCTGATTACTTAAGTATAATTGTAAATTAAGAAAGACATGGAGAAACCAACTACAAAGTCTCACATGTAATAAAACTTCTTGAAACTTAAGGATATGGGTTTCCTTTCATTGTGGCTACAACACAGTCACAAATGTGACTGGTTGTGGTTTGCATAGCTTCAATTCTCCCCTTTTCCTTTATTATCCATGATAATAAGTGACAGAGGATATACGTCGTCATTCACTTTCCTTTTACAATTTCAACTACAACTCCTACTTTCCATCATAGTTTAATCTCGAATAAATACAGTTTTAAAATATAGAAGGACCAGAAATACTGCTGTAAAATGAAGACAATTCTTTTTGCATGTTAAATACAATGTCAAAGTGGCAGACTGGAAAATCTCTGCAGGCAAATGTGATGTCACTGAAGAAATCACACACTTACCTGTAAAGATTCTTCAGTCTGACAGCTTCCAGCGTCAAACTGTCTCATTAACTGTGCTTTTCTGCATGCAGTTCTTTGTCTTGGAATAAATCTAGCCAAATAACTAAATAATAGCTAACTTATTGAATTTTGGCTTCACCTAAACCAAGGGAACTACATGTCTTAAAATGGTTAAATCTAAACTAAGACTATTACTTGTAACGTGGTTTGAAAGCAGTTGTTATAAACATGCGACCACTGAACTAGAGTCAACAGTATCCCCTGGAGACTGTTATAAATTTAATTTCTTGCACCCACATCAGGCTTCCTGAATCAGAAGCTTCAAAGGCAATATGTGTCTTAACAAGCTCCGTAGGTAATACTGATTCATACTCAAGTTTATCACCACCAGCTTAAAGAAAACAAAGGATTATAACTGGAGTACTGAACCCAAGAGATCTTCCACTGTTAAATAATATATGCAAAAATCAGATGAAATAATATACAATCATAGTAATATTGTTTAGAATTCATTTGTTTTTTAAAGTGATGATACTAATAAACAAACATTAATAATGGAAAGAAACATCTTCCTTTAACTCTTATGTTGCCAATGGTATTACAGAGCTCTACTTATTTCCTTAGAAATAAAAGAGTTAAGAAATCTTATTTAGGAGGAGAAAACGTTTTCATGTTTGGGAGGATTAAAAGGGTACTGACATCATTCAAGTCATGAGCCATAATTCTTATTAGATTTTATTGCTGCATTCTTCACGCAGCTTTGGAAAGTTATTCCTAAGAGTACAAAATATGCACTTAGACTGCACACAGAGAAGGAAAATGCTCTCACAATGAAGCTATTTTAGCCTAGCCCAATAATGTTTGAAAGACTCAAGACTTTTTCTCTATGTAACATATTTTGGCAAAACAAGTGATGACTTTATATAAATTTGTCTTTTTCAACATCTTTGCTGTCGAAACAGTTAAATGTGGCTGTAAATTAGCAAATTTCTGTAACTAAAATATTTTCCCTTTTGATCCTATCAAAATTGCATAGCCAAAGTGCAAAAAAATTAAACGTGAATCTTAACTTTAAATGGCAATGAATAAACTACATAATTTGATTCTTACAAACTAGATATAGGATTTGAAAGACTGGTATGCCTATTAACCAATAATTTCTAGTAGCATGTTAAAAAGTCATCTGCAGTCTCACTCTTAATTCACTTTGATTATCCTGGACCACCCCAGTTTCCCATGATGTGATGGAAAAAATTGTAGCATTCAATAATTGAATTAGATCACACACAAAACAGGACTTACTCAGATTATAATAATGAGGTTTGGCTCATTCATTGAAAAGTGAGAGCCCAACTATGTCCAGAATCTGCAAAGACAGTACTAGAGATCAACAAGATGTTTTAGACACTTTAAATGGCCTGAAGGAAGTGAATTTACTTGGATGAGAATAAATATCTAATTGCCAGGCTTCTTTACCTTCATTGGAATTAAATTGGTTCAGTCTTGATGTAGTTGCTGATCAGAAGCTCCAAATGGCAATCTTAAATGCCTCTGATAATAAAAGAAAAGAATTATTAACCAATGTGTATCATCCAGTATACAAAATCTTTCAAACCATGGGATTCCATGGAGTACAAAATAAAAAGCCATGCTAGGGATTTAGTATCCTCCCAGGTAATGGGGAGGGCTGGAGAGAGCATACCTACAGAAACACTAATAGCTACTACTACGTGAACCACTCTATACATATTTTCTAATTTCCTTTTCTCACAAAACTAGTAAGGCTATTTTTTACAGCCCTCCTTTTATGAATCAAAAAAAACAAGCTCAAAAAGGCATAAGTGAGAAGGAAAGGAATTATCTGAATGTATAAAACCCAACATCTGAGACAACTAGTATGAAGGAACAAGCCTAAAACTATGAAATCAAGAAACCTGGGCTTTAAATATCAGATTCACCTGCCTAAATTAAGCTTCCATGTATTACATTTCCTAATCTGTAAAACAAACAAGGTATCCTGTTTCCTGTTTATGTCCTATAGCTGAGAAAACACCAGTCAATTATAAAGAACTAAAAAAAAAAAAAAAAAAAAGTATGTTGCTTTTATACTTGGGGGGAACCGTACAGGTCTCCGGTCACTGTTTCTTGCCACCCAAGACTGCATCCAAGGGTGTGGAAATTGTAAGACAGAAGATGCTGATGGAAGGGATAATTCACCTCCTCAGGTCCCTCTTAAGTACACTGGTTTCTGTCTTTGATCACCCTCTTTCCCTGGCCCAGCCATGTTCCTTTGTCCCAGCCCTAGTAATCCCAAGAACATTGTCCCTGCTGACACACAGTTTCTCTGGAAGGACTGTTCCAGACAAGTCCACATGGTCTTTCCTTTTATGATGAGGTGACAAGTTTCTTCCTCTTCTTTTAAGGATGTTGGGGTTTTCAATAAACATGCATCTAAAATACATCGGTGCCCAAGGACCTATGTAGAATAAAAGCTTGGTTACCAAGTGTTACCTTACAAGAGTCTGAAATTCCTAACTGGAAACAATCTTAACAGGTAGTTAAGAAGCTCCATCATTCACAGATTCATAACATTCAGATACTGAAAGGAAGATAGTGACCACTTCACCTAAGTTATTCATTGTGCATTGTCTTGAGTGCTAGGCATTTTACATACATAGTCCCATTTAGTCCTTACAATAATCTTAAAGTACATGAAGTTTCACTGTTAATGATACTATTTTACAGATGAGAAAAACTGAAGCTTCTAGTGATTTAATAAGGGCCTTGAACCAGATCTTACTAACCCCAAAGCCCCTGATCTTAACCACATCTTGACTTTAAGGCCCCAAGCTGAAATAACCCAAGATCTTATAGCTAGTTAGTGATAAACGTTAAATTACACCTCACTTTTCTTTACACTACATGATAGTTATTCCTAAACAATTTATTTGAGTTGCCTATATTTTTATAAAAGGTTCTTGAAAGAATTGTTGAATCTGTCATAGAGAAATGAACAGATGATTCCAATCATAGCTGCAAAATGATAACACACTGGCTACCATGGACATCTGGGAAGGTTCTTATGAATTCTACATCTATTTATACTTTTTTTTTCCAATAGCTGAGTGCTAAAATCATGGCTTTCAATTGCTGAGGACAAAACAAACCATAACATTCACAAATTAGTAATTTAAAAGAAGCTTTATCCCTCCCTAATGTTGCTGGAAATTTAAAAATAAAGAAAAAACCATTAATACATTTGTATTACCATGAGAGTCCTAAGGAAGGGAAATTTTTAAGATCAGACATAGTTTAGCCCTTATAAACATATAAATGCACCATGTTCATATGCATCATCAAATTTACATACCAAAGTTCAATTCTATCTTTAGCAAAGTTGAAAATGAAGAATCCATTGAAGATATTACCATCTGTAAAGAATAGATAACTTTCCATTTCCAGGGTTTTTCTTTTCTGTGTTTGTGATTACCACACCAGTTGCTGTTATGGACAAACTTCTTCAGTGGACAAATGACTATCTCCCAAAATAAAATATGCCCATAATGAAATCTGATCTAATAAGATGTACAACTAATTGTTTTACTGAACTGTAATATTGATTTCTTGAAGCAGAAGAAAGTACAAAAGATCTTTTTGTGTGTGTTTGTGTTTTTAACTCAGCATTTGTTTTCCCCTCTGTTTCTGTTTTTCATCATGTTACCTGTTATTTTCTTTCCCTACTGTCTTTGTGTTTGGTTGTTGGGAAGAATGGAAGTGTAAAATAATTTCAGTTGATGCATAAAATACATCACCACTAATACACAGAATATTCTCTCCTGCGGCTCCAACGAGGAACTTCAAAAGAACTTAAAGTCATATTTCTTTGCACAGGTTATTGCTTTAAGAGGGTCACCATGAATTATATAAAAGGGTAACTTATCATCATTATCATTATTAACAAATATTTGCTAAGCATACAATGTGCTTGGAATAGTGACAAGGGCAGTATATTTTTGAAGACTTTTAGCAGCACATCCCTTTTTAAATGAACATTCCTCTTTGAACCTCAGTTTTCAATCCTAATAAATCTGAGAGGTCCATTAAATTATCTCATATTGAAGTTTTTCATTATGCCTTATAATATCTCATTTTTATGGATTTTTTTATTTCAAGAGTTTCCTCCAACTCATTTTTAGAACAAGCCCTCTTTTCTCACTTGATGCATAAAAATGTTCCAACTGGTTGCATTTGATTTTAGATATCTATGTTGAGAGGGCTCAAATTTATTTGAGAAACTAAGCATGTAAAAACTATGAGTACTAAATATTTATAAAGATGGTAATGTTGTCTTTCTTGACCTGGGTGGTGTTTACAAGGGTGTGTTCACTTTGTGATAATTCATCAAACTACACACATATGATTTCTGCATTTTTCTCTAAGTATATTTACCTCAGTAAGTTTAAAAATATTTATTTTTGAGGAACAATGACATCCCCTCCTCAAACACATGCAAGCCCACAATCAGAATAGCCTGAGTATTTATTCTCCTTCTCCTTTAGCCCTAATTTCTTACCCTATGGAATTAACTCTTCATTCCTATTCCTAACAGACTGTTTTAGAGTCCCAGGCCTTAGGCATCAGATATTCTTAAATTTCTCTCTCCCAGATGGACTTTCTTTCCTAGACAGGGCCTCTGTCTTCTCTGATAGGTCCTGAATTTCCCTTAACACCTCCAAAATGACATGGAAAGTATTTCTTTTCATTTTTCTTTACAGCACTGTCTCTAGCCAGACTTCCTGCTGCCTCGCAATGCTCCAGGTCTGCTTTCACAAGGGCAGGCGTGGTGACTTTCCCAGGTTCCTCTTCACAAAGGGTTCAACAATTATAGCTACAGCTCCTAATTTCTCCCTGTTTTCTCTCCATTTTTCAGTATATCTCTGTAACTTGTGTTTCCAGAAAATGATCTTCATGATACTGTGATTGGACATTCAGTTATTTCAGTTTAAGAATCTTTCTAATACAGTTATTGTCAAGGTCAAATAGCATAATCTGCATAAAATTCTTAGTACAAGATTAGGCACATGGTAATCACTCATTAATAATAGTTTGTTACATTATTCATAACAGTATGCTTCCATACTAGATATTATCAGGCACTTTACGTACTTTCCATAAATAGTCTTATGTGGACCTCTAACAATCTCATGAGATCAATTTTGAGATCTCATTTTAAAATGAGAAAACAGATTTCTGTAGGGAGTCAGGTCTTTTTGCTGGGTTACTAGCCATTTAAACTGACCACGGAGTTGTGTTTTCTTCTAAATAACTACCTTTTTGCAGAATGTGAATCCTGCCAGACTGAGGCATGGTACTCAATAAGAAGCCACTAAATTCCAGTCAGGCACAGTGAGAATTCCAGAAGACACCTCAAACCTGGCCATTGCTCCAAGAGGTTGACAGTGGGTAAGTTAACTTTTTTGCAAACTTGTCCAACATTTTACTATCAAGACCGAAGGGTTTACCAGCTTCAAGCACCCAGTCGTCATCTGCTCTTCTGTTTGTTGCCTTTAGCAACTCCTCCATCCTCCCAAATCAAGTATTTTCATAGAAAACTGGGACAGTTTTCAGACTGAACTTCAGTGTACAGACTGAACTTTCTTCTTTCTTTTTTCTTTCAGTTTCAGTTTACAGACTGAATTTTCTTCACTCTTGTATGAACCCTCAGGTATGGATTCTAAACAGTGTCTCCTAAAAATTTCCAGGACTAACCCACTTGTTTCTATTACTGTGGGTGTACTCTACCAAAGAAGGTAGATACTAACTGATTCAGCCATTACAAGTATAAAACCACTGAGCCAGATCAATGTTTCATGTCAATTAAGTCAGTTATTTCTATGCCTCTGGTCACCATAAAGAGAACCTTCAAAACACACTGTTTTGTAAGAAAGGGAGGTAACATAGAAAACTTTAAGAGCTATAGCCCAATGACTATTATGGAAGATAATTTATTTCTAATTACTTATTATTATCCTACCGATGCCTTTTCTTGAAGAAGTTTTTTATTTATCTGCTTGGCTCCCAATTTTGGAGAATGCAGCATATCTCTTGAAGTGGAGCTGACTTCTTTTTTTTATGGTTTTGTAGATGGTTAAACTGGAGAAGGCTAAAGCCTATTTTATGGGGCCACCCTTTCTATCAATAATATTTACAAGTATGCTTGTTGTTGATTGTGACTTCCTATTCAAGAATGTCTCCACCATTCAGAATGTGGGAAACATGCCAATGGGAAGCTCAGCTCAATGGCAGTTCCAGCTTTGGCCTTGGGCTGGACAGCCACAGTATGACTCAAACTCCCTTCTTGTAACGCCTTATCTCTAGACACCATTCTCCATGAATCCCTTTCTCTATTCGTAATCACTTCTAATCCTCATGCTCTTCTGTCTGACCTTCCCTTCCCACAAAAATCCAGAAAGTATGCTCTTAATAAACAAACAAATCCATTGACAAAGATAGATCTATTCAGGGCAGCTTTACCAAAATTCAGCTTCCAACTGGTATTTAACAAAATTCCATCCAAAATGCTCATTTGTAACTTCAGCCAACTATTTTATTGAAACCAACTTAAAGTCAAACATTTTTTGAATACCTACAAGGTTACAAAAATAATAAATAATATTTGACTCTGTTTCAAACTTTTGAGACTTCAGAGTCTCAATCACAGAATGAACAAGAAGATAAGGTAAAAGGAAATAGGCCTGAAAAAGGTTATTGCTTACATAGTGACTCCGGTCAGAAATCAAGCAGAGGAAGTTCATGGGGAGGGGGGGATTCAAGTGCTTACCACATTGCTAGGAAAATGGGATATGGAAGAAAGAAACATTGAATGGGTTCTTATATGTCCTCTTGCTCATCAGCACTTTTTTCTTTGGTTTTTATAGATCTTTGAGTTAATTTCCAAAAAGGGAAACTCAAAAGACAAGCAGATGTGACAAAATTAGTAGTTTCAGTACTAGTGTGCATAGTATTGAAGTGCCTGAGATGTTTGACAGTTTACACCTGAAACCAAAAGGAAGATTAGATTTCTAAACAATTTGTCTTGGATCATTGAGTGTTCGAATCCATAAAGAAAAAATAACTAAATTATACCTATAGCTTATTTCAACTCTTGATGCTGCAGGATTGTGAAAAAGACATAAAAATCACACGAACTCAGAAGTTCCTCAAACAGGACATTGAAGCACTCATTGTCTTGTCTTACACTGCAACATGCTCCCATATGTCAGGAATAGAGTTGCAACTCCAGCAAGGTATGGAAGTTAATCTGAAAAACTTCTACATGGAGGAAATGAAGGCACGAGCACAAATATAAAAGTAGAATTTGGATATTTTTTCTAAAATCTAGAAATTGTCAAAATAATAGAAAAAGTAACCAGGGAAAAGGCAACAAAATTAAAATAAAATAAACACAGTGTTTCTTGAAGATATATGTCCTAGATTCTGCACTAGACACTCACACATATCATAATCAGTTAACAATGTTATGCATAAGCAATGTATGAACACAGAAACTGAGGTTCCAAGAAATAAAATAATATACCCCAAACCCCATAACCAACAATAAGTAAGTGGTAGAACCAACAATCACATTCAGGTCCACCTCACTCCAAAGTTTATGTACTTCTAGACAACCCATACTCCATTGCATAGCCAAGTTAACAGCAAGAAGAATAATCCAAGTTTTCAGAAAGTTTCCAAATAATTCTATCTTTAAAAAAATAAAACCAATCTTCAGGGAAATATTAAAATGACCACTGTGTGAACAAACCCAATGATTGGAAAGGAATTCCTTTACACTCAAATAAAAATGTATAGAAAATCTCCAATAAAACTATGATCACAAAAGAATGGACTTGAATGCCTCCTAAAATATCTTTAGAGACATCTTACCATGAGTTTGCTCAAATCTCCAGAATATTTGAACAGAATGTATAGAGTGTTAGCAAAACCATACTCCTTCACACTGTACTCTGCTACTGTTTTTTGGTCTATGTAACCTGTGAACTATCTGTCCATATTAGCAAGTTAGTTAATCAAAAACCACTTTATATAAATTGTTTCCTTTTTCTTTTTTTAAACATTCATATCAGCAACCCAATATTGTAAGAAAGGCAGCAAAGTATATGCATCTGTGCTTGCTATCAGAGACTCTTTGTCAATAGCTGTGAGCAAGACATGACCTATGGTTTGGTTTAATCCTCAACTGTTTTATCTTCTGAATCAAGAAAACAGTATACTATCTCCACTTCTGTTCTCTTTTTTCTAATGTTCTTCAGTAAAATTATCTCTTTATTCATGCCACCCCTTTGTTATCACTTTTCAGTGTAAAACTTTATAGAGAAAAGAAAAATCTCAAATATAAGGCTAAGAGAAAAGAAAAAATTGAACTATCATTCATGTTGCTTTGCATTTGGGTCTTATTTATGCTACTAAGTACAGAGAAAAGGTATGAGAAAAATAGGCCTTTGTTTTTTGATTAGGATAAAATCTGATTATTTTTGATCTTGAGAAATTTGACTCCTAAAAATAAATCTAAAACTATTAACTATGAACTAAAAACTTTAAGTATAAAATAATATATTTAAGCCCCTCATAGTGATCTCTATAATTGTATTTTCACTTAGTAGTTCATGGGAAGAACATGATTGCATCCACTTGTTCCATCTCAATTGTTTTATGACATTATATTTACCTATACTTTTTTTCATGAAAAAACATTTTTCTAACTTGTCAAATTATCATTATGCCAATTCTGTCAGTTTCAGTTATTCAAGGGTAAATTATGAACTAGAGTTTAGAATTCTTTGGTTGAACAAATATATAATTTCAACAAATCTTATTAAATATTTATTAATTATCAGATACTATACTGAGAATTCTATAGCCAAGAATAAAGATGAATAAGCCTGGTCCTTACATATAGAAGCTCACGGTCTAGTAAAAAAGACATGCACTGATAAGCATGAAAACATTGTGCATAACTGGTGTCAAAATAGAGAGTCTATAAACTGAATGGGATTGCAGAGAAAGGATACTGGAAGGGAAAGGTAGTGTTCAATATTTTTCAATGTATATCCAACACACACGTGTACATGTGAGTATGTGTGTATAGCAGAGAAAGAGGAAACCATTTCAACTATGAGCAAGGGGACAATACAGATCCTTAAGTTTCTTATAACTTCAAACTGTTTATTTTAGCTGAAATCTACAATACAGAAGAAATGGTGTAGTACAATATCAAGGTAGAGAGGAAGGCAAGGGGAAATCCCCACCAAAGTGCAAAGCTCAGCCCCGAACTGGACCTACTGAATCAAAATCTAGAAGCAATTCCAGGGATCTGTATTTGAATAAGTTCTGGGATTTCTTTTCCTGACTGAAGGTGAGAAACCTGATCATTTGGTGGAGAACCTCTGAAGGCATCCCCTCTTCCCTCCTTGCATTGATCATCTCACTCACCAAAAGAGCTAAGGCCGATGGCCCAAAATCACTTGGCCATAAAAAGAATCACAGTCAAAAGGGGACGACATAAAAACTACCATTTCTAAAAGGTAACACGCCAGACCTCCATCATCACACAATCCATTGGGTGAGTATATGGTCATTAATTTTTTTCCCATATGTAATTCCTGGTTTTCTTATCTGAGAAAGTACTTTACAAATATATGACTTTAGTATTTCCAAATTATTTACAAAACTTTCAAAATTATTTTTGATTGAGCCTTTGGTTTTACATTCACCCATACTCTTTTTTGATTGTGTTTCTTGTTATGTAAGGATTAGAGTAGATTCTTTCTGAAGACAAAGATTGTATTTTATGACATAACACGCAATACTGCATATGTCAGAAAACAAATCCCAGTATAACCAGAGGAGTAGCTTGTTATTGTCTCATCAAGAAAAATGCAGAAACACTCATGAGATTTCAGTGTGAATTCTCCACCTGGAACACTCAGTGAAGGCACCTACGTGCCTTTGCTCACACAATTTTTCTTGCAGGTCTAATCTGGATGGCTGTGAGTTGGCTTAATCTCAGCTGGCAACTGTGAGATGTTCATATAATCCCTCACAGTGGTCTCTGGGATTATGCTAAACAGAGCAATTTCCTTACCCTCATGGACTGAAAGATTTGCATGGCAACCAAAATTAGGGTACTAAACTTCTATTTCACGATCAAGAAAAGGAACAGTGATAGTGCCTGTGTCATGCTCAACTTCTTTAATATTGATAAAGTCTTTTTCTAAAAAGCTGTTGTACTAGAAAGGAAACCAGCTTTGGGAAGTAATTTGACTTTATTAGATTCGCTTGTTGCTTATGGTGCTCCTTAAGTGCTAGTTTTGTAAAAAATTACAGCTGAGGAGTTTGGGTTTTAGAAGTTGAACTCAAAATATTTCCCCTGTGAAAGTTCTCCTGCTCTTTTTGTGGGTACTACTCCGTCAAATTCCAATCAGTCCAAAAGGGATGATCTCCTACCAGGCCTTCCTCAAACTTCACCTCCCCACATTATCACTGTTCATCAACTTTTCATTCCTTTTGGGAATATTTCATATTCAGCTGTCCTGATTAGTATGGAAGTTTATAATCAACTATATCTCAGGCTGAGGTTGTCACTTTGAGATACAACTAATTCTAAATTTTGTTGACACTGGAAGTAGGCATAAACCCTGTTTTCTGCAAAAAGAATGAAAATGAAATTCCTTGAGGTGAAAACTCAAGGCCATTTCTCTACTTCATTTACCAGGTAACTCCAAACGAAGTCAGAAAAGTCAAATTTACAATTACATGTATGATCACTTTATAATAAAATTATTAAAGATAGTATTTTAAAGGTCTTAACTAGTGTATAACACTTTGAATGCCCTAGGAAATTGGTACGTCTCAGATTAAATTACATTTTGGTGTCAAGGCAGACTAGAATGATCCATTAAGTTTTCTGGCCAGAAATGAAAGTTAAGTAGAAGGAGGTTGGTGTGAGAACTGGTTACTCCCAGGTATATGGAACAAATACTGAACTACAAGCCAGAGCATGACTTAACTTTGGTAAGTTTAGTGCTTCTTGTTTAATCTTCAGAACTCATTAGGGCTTTAAACTGCTGAAACTTGCCATGTGCTATCTAGATCCTTCTATTACTTGAAACAACCATTTTTTAGAAATGTGAAAAAAATTCCCAATTCCAACTCCTGGAGATAATTTTCTAAAAAGAAAAGAAAACAAATGGAATTCAACAGAGTGAAAAATCTGTTTTAAATAGTTGAGTACATGCTGTGTGAGAGGAACCATTGTTATTGGGCTGGGGCATGCTGTAAGTATACAGCTGCTATCTTCGGGTCCTGGCAGTACTGTCTGTACATAGAACAACCAGAGGAGCTTTTGAAAATTCCAATGTCAAAAATTTCACCACAAATGAACTAAGTCAAAGGGCCTGGAGGTACAATATGAGCATCATTATTTAAGAACTACTCAGGGGGTTCTAATGTACAGTGGGAAGAATTTCTATGTTTGATCCCAACAAGGAAGCTAGGGATAGAATGAAGTAAGAAAACTAATAGGAAATAGGTTTGGAGGTGGTAGCTGAGTGGACCATGGCAAGGATTTCAAGTTTTAATCTTAGTAACTTGAGAAGCAGGTATGAAGTTTTCATTAGAGAAGTGGCATGGACTGTTTATCAGTAGCATAGTTTGATCAAATAGATTTTTCTCAGAAGCTAATCATTTATAAGCCCTGAAGAAAAATATTTATGGTAAATCCCAAATAATTTCCTTGCAGTCTTCTTTTAGGAACATTAGACCACAGCTTAAGCATATTCCAACCAAAAGAGCTAATATGAAAAAAACAAAAAAGAAACTGGCTCAAGACTCAGGAGCCCAAGTTCCTGTAAGCAACCAATTACTGAGTCATTATTTTTTTAAAATTCACTTTTCACACACATAGATTCCAACCTTTGGTTTTACTACCCAAAGCGATAGTTATTCACGCCCAATAATTGAGTTTTTAAATTTTAATTTAATTTTTCACTTAGTTTGTTGTTTTGTGGTTCTGGGAACTGAAACCAGGATTGCAAGCATGCTAGTCGAGGGTTCCACCACTGAGCTACACCCTGCCTCCAAAAATCATATACGGATGATTGAACCCAGGGTTTTTGCACCTTTGCACTGAGTTTCATCCCCCAGTCCTTTGAGAGAGGGTCATGCTAAGCTGCTAAGTTGCCCAGGCTGGACTCAAACTTGCTGTCTTCCTGCCTTAGCCTCTTAGACTACTGAGATTATAGATGTGCACCACTGTGCTCTGGAAATACACACACACACACACACACATTTGTTCAAATTAATTTCACAGAATATTAAATTTTATTTTTCCACTTTCATATGTACATCTAACATCCTTTTTAGTATCAGTCCTCCCTGTTACTCTCTCTAACCCCCTGCCCTCCTATTCCCCCACCCCCTCTTTCCTTCTTCCCTTTTGTCTAATACAACTTTGTTTTTTTTAAGCTTAAAAATTCCACAGTTGCATCCAGGATGTAATTATCATAAAAATAAAGAAAGGATTTGACCTTTCTGACAATGAGATATTCAAAATATTGTTCCTAAAACTGAGATTCATTTATGCTAGTCCTCACTGAGGATGGACTACAACAGGGTTTTCAACCTTTTATTAGTTAGGCTCTGTCTTTCTCACTACACAATAATTTCTGAGGAGTAAGTCTTCAGTGTTCTAGTTCAACCCCTTAATCACCAGTACCAGTAACATGGCCTTTGTTAATCCCTTTTCCCCATACCATGAAAGCTTTGCAAGTTAAGGTGAAAGCGGTAAGCCTTTTAACCAGTGCAAAAATGAATAACTTATTGTCAGTCTGCAGGTGCAGACTTTAGATGTTTACTGAATCTGTGCTCTAAGGTGTTATTGTAACCTTAGGTACAGCTGTACCACCACCAGAGTGGCAGAAATCCAGAGATAAATGGTTTCCCCCGATCTGGCTTTCCACACTACCTGAAAGGTCTCCAGCTAAGCAAAGGACTCCTCATAGGTCAATTCTCCCAGAAATCTCTTGGCTGAGTCTTCTAAATGCTAGAATGCAGAATTTATTTCTTTAGTATCCCTGTGGGGTACCAAATTTGAGCTCATCTAGCTCATTCTTCAAAGTGTGCTTGAAGTCTAGACTTGTAAAGAGCTGCACTATCCTTTGGAAGCTGTAGCAATATTTAATTCTTAGTCTCATAGCCTGCTGCAATCAGGCCCAGCATTCTGCTAACCATGAATATCATGACCCCGAAAGAGTAAGATGGGGAAGGAGCAAAGCTCAGTCAACATTCTTGACCAAAAAGAAACCCCCCTTCAGGTTCTGCTTGCCGCAAAATACACCTGCTTCTCATTTTCCATTCAACAAATACTTAATGCCAGTGACTCACAGGCCTCTGTGTTGGCAAAGCACCCATGAACAAAGCATCCCTGCCATCAGTCAAGTGGAAGTGTTAACAGTTAAACTAATTGTAAATATAAATGATTACCTGATGTGAATGAATGATGGGGAGGCCATATCTAGACTGAGAATATGGTAGCTTTTTAAAGGATGGACAAGAACCTGGGAGAAGGGAAGATTTTAAGAACTCTAGGAATGAACAAGTCTGCACTAGAGCTTATCATCTGGCATGGACATACCAGGAGGATCTTTCTGAAAAACTCCAGAAGTACTCTGAAAAGGATAAACTTTTGTTTTTTTAGTTCTACTATAGACACCTAAATTACTGGGAGATGTCCTTCAACCTGTACAATGCTCCAAAACTTGCTCTAAACTGAGACCTGGATTTTTGCATTATGTTCTAAAATGACCAGTGTCTGAGTTATCTTTTCTCACTAGTATTTTACACCATCTATGGGCATATTTGCTATATTTCCAAACTCAAGTAATGATTAACTGATCAGAGAAGAACAGAGTCTCTACTCTACGAATGTTTGAAGATTTTAAAAAATAATAAAAACAAAAACAGGAAGTTATAAATATACTTCTAAGAGACCTATAATAATGTGATGAAGTACAAAAAGCAACATTCTTGAACTACAATGACTACCAGTACTTGGAATTTTGTGGATGATTAATAATGGTCATTTCCCCCCATCACTCTTACTTATCAAGACCCTATTTAAAATCACCCATTTCCCCAGAGTCTCTGACAAGCCAGCACAGTGGTTCTCAAATTGGAATTCCTGGGCCAAATCACCAAGAAACTTGTCAAAAATGCCAGTCCTTGGGCCATATCCCAGATCTGCCAATTCAACAGCTCTAGATATAGATCACGGCAATCTGCATTTTAATAAACCTCCAAATAAGTCAGCTATGTGCCCAGTTTTGAGAATCACTAGCCCAGAGGACATTTTCACCTACATCTTTGAACCCCTTTCCCCCCACCTGATTCTCTGGAACAGCTTTTAATTAAAGATGACATTCCCATATTCTTCCAAACTGCCATATCTTAATCCTCAAAGATTTAAAATCTTGCTATAGTCTTATACTGCCCACTCCAGAAAGCCAAGAAAAGCCTAGAAATATGTCATGGGAAAAAATTTGGACTTCCTTCTGGTTATTCTTGATAAAAGACACTTCTCAGAGTAAATCGCACAGAGCATATTTGTACTGATCAAATCTTGAGGGATCCTGGTCTTCACTACCTTTCATTTCCTATATCATATTCCATTTGAGAGCACAAATGGCACAATACCAGTGATTTTCCAGTTACTGCTACAGTGTTAATCCAGTTCCCTAATCTGTCAACTACAACTGCAAAATCTAAAAACTAAACCTACAGAGAGACCACAGTAGCTATAGGAGGACACCATGATGGGCTTTCTTTTCCTTGTTCTGGCATTGCTGCTTCAAAAGTAAGTCTTTAGATCCCCAAGATCACTATGCTTATAAAACCTGTAACTTAAATATTCTTATAAATCTTAGAAAAATGTCTGGCAAATTGGGATTGTATTTTTTATCACACATAAGATACTAGAGAGAAACAATGAACTGGAACTTTTTATTCATAGTACTTTGAAATACTCCATATTTGCCCTATTATAAAATGAAAACACAGTAAAATCTTAATTCTCAGGCCTATCTGAAATCTATATAGATAAAGGCCATCTGGAAAGTAATAAGTAGGCTCTTGGATCTTCATTTCTACAATCTCTACCTTGCATCTCTACCTCCATTCTACTTACAAATTCCCTATTCAATTATTTCCTAAATTTTATGTCCAAAATTACTTATATAAAACATTTCCCTTGGGCAGAATGAAAGGTTTTCTAAGTATTATTGGAGTCCTTCATTCATTCTACATTTGAGTAAATTCTGCAGAACTTATTAGAGTTTTAAAATGAGAGCTCCACAAAAGCCAATCTACAAAATTATCTATAAGATAGGAAACTAGTTACATTTTTACAGTTGTATGATTGGTCACTAGGTTCTTCTTGGTGTCATGTGCCTTCCAATCTACTACTTCTAATTCTAATCTTACTCTTCAGTGAATTATATTCTGGTAAGGTAAGAATAATGAGGAAACTTTTAGATGTGATGAATATGCCTATTACCTTGATTTAGGTGATAATAATGCAAGTGTATACATATATTCAAACTCACCAAATTATACACATTAATTATATTCTTTTTACATACCAACTATTCCTCAGTAAAATCTGGGAGAAGAGAAACACCATAAACTTATCTTGAAAATGAAGTGTAGGTTATTCTAATCAATGAATCTGAAATTAAGTGATACATCAAAGTTATCTCAGTCAAATCCATTTTAGGATTTTAGTATTTCATAAATTATCATGACAAAAAATGAATGAGTAGCTTAGAGCCTATTTTTTAAAACACCTTTTCTAAAAATATTTGTCCATGCTCATTTTTCATGAAATAAATGAATATGCTAAGTCTTACATAGATATATTTATAATATCTCTCTTAGTAAATTGGGGAAAATAGTTACCAGTATAACTTTGGATTGCTTTATTACATGATTTTATAAAGTTTCTTAGCCACAAATTTCATACAAAGGAACAATAAAGAACAAGTTGCTGTATTTGGAAATAAATGATTTTTAATATAATCACTACACAGTTTTTGATGTCGCAGATACTGCATCAGGAACTGATTGGATAAGAATCAGTCGCCATCAGTTCCTAATGCATTGCCTTCAGCATCTAAACAAGCACCAGTACACACCTTAGGTTAGATTTGCTGTAATGAGTTCATGGTCATCTGATAAAATAAAAACTTAATTTACCCCAGAAAAGAATTGTTTCTAGAAGCAAGATGATCCCAAGATTCTAAAACACTTCTCTTGTGAATTTATCACTGAAACCAAAGATAATCTAGTTCCATATTTATCTCTATAATACTCTGTATCTTCTCTGTTAAATAAAACAACCAAAAATTTGCTTATTATCTGTGTATCTTGAGAGAAAAATGAGCAGACATTTTTCTATGTTTATCATCGCCTATTTCTTTTAATTTAAGAGCTTATAGGGTTTAAATAGGTATTGCTATTTAAATAGAAATTACTTCCCACTAGTACCAGTAAAATATTATTTTTTAAAATGCTCAATTGCTTTGAAAAAGAGCGTGTTAGTTAAATTCTACTTTAGTTTAAATTCATTTGCATTTCCAGCATGTTCTAGTGGGAGAGTTAAGGTAGTTGGACCAATTCATTTTATTCCACTTACTATACCATTTTTAAAGGTTTACTGGACACCTGATAGCAGCAACAGTGAGCAAAAGAAAATCACAAATCTAATGGACCTTACATACTACCTTAGTAAAGGGAACAGACTAAAAACTTAATTTCACTATGGAATCAAGAATTTTCAAGAATGCAACAATCTTGAAATAAATATGATTTAACATAGATTGTACATTATGGTGATATAATTAATTATACAATTTTGTGGATGCCTACAATATAACTATATACATATACCATATAAATTCTCATAAACTGAGCTGAATATACTCACCGAAGAGAGAAATATATCTACTGAGAGAGACCCTTTGCTTTGCAGGGCCTCTGAGTAGTCTTTCCTGCAGCTAATGTAAAACATAAATTTAATGTTGATTAAATTTAAATCCAGCTGGGGATTTAGCTCAGTGGGCCAAATGCCTGCCTGGCAAGTGTGAGGTCATGAGTTCAATCCCCAGTACCAAAAAAAATAATAATAAATAAATAAAGAAATTTAAATCCAATCTAACAATAAATCATATGACCCAGTTGTAGTGGAATATGACATTAAAGAGAAATAAGCAGATGACCATAGTAATTTCTAAAATAATTTCCACTTTTATTCATGTCTGACAAAAAGCATTAAACAGAAATTAATTCATAATCTTTAGTAATACTTCTGTATAACTCTTCTCTTGTTCCTTATGCCACTGCAGTTACTCCTGAGCCTCTCAGTTTCAATTTTCAAACCCTTCCCAATTATAAAAGTCGCAAGTCATTTGACTTACCTATGTTTTTCCCTCCTCCTTTCCTCCCAGTTCTCTCTCTCCTCATTTACCTCCTACAAAGACAGGCCCAAATTCACTCTGGCCCACCAGTCAGAGTACAGGCTTATGGAGGTCAGGTTATTGAGAGAATTTTAGCTCCAGTCCATCTCCCATCTACTGGGTTCCCAAAACTATACTGTGGTTATTTCCCCAATTCCAGATTATATAATTAGAGCACGGAAACCTGGCAGTTGACAAAATTTCCACACTGATATCCTGACCCATAGACTGCATACTATCCCAGTGGGAAAAATCAAGCAGAAAAACCAAGAAGAGATTTCAGAGTAGTGCCACCATTAGTCCTGAGGATGTTGCAGTGCAGGTATTGCCCCTTACCAATATCTAAGAGTTCATTTGTGTCTCTTGGATCAGCTACAACTCTCAACCTCTGAAGGGTTAAGGACTTGGAAGAAGCAGAGATGGTGATTCCTACCGTATCAGCATTCTACTCTAACTGTAACCTCTTCAGAAGATAGATGAACCTTGGCAAATGACAGTGAATTATCATAAACTTGATCAAATGATGACTCCAACTGAAGCTGCTGTACCAGACATGGTTTCACTGGTTGAGCAAATTAACATAGCTTCTGATACCTAGTATGTAGTTATTGATCTGTCAAAGGCTATTTTCTCAATACCTTTTGTAAGGACCAATAGAAGCAGTTGCTTTTAGCTGGCAAGATTAGCAATACATCTTTACTTTCCTGTCTCAGAGGTGTGTCAATTATTTAACCCTACATCATAATTTAGTTTAAAAGAATCTTGATCACTTTTCCCTTCCACAAGATATGACACTAAACTATTATATTGATGATATGATGCTGATTGGACCTAGTGAGCAATAAATAGCAACCGCTGTGGACTTACTAATAAGATATTTGTAAGTCACTAGGTAGAAAATAAGTGCAATCATAAAGTTTCTAGGCATCCAGTGTTGTGGGACATGTTGAGTTAGTCCATAAAAGGTAAATTTGTCATTGTATCTGGCCCCTCTTACAAGCAAGAAAGGGGCACAATGCCTACTGAGTATCTCTGGGCTTTTGGAGGCAACATATTCTTCAGCTGGTAATGTTACACCATCCCATTTATTGAGTACCCTTTACGGACCAGCCTTGAAGGGCAATAGTGAAAGAAAACCTTCCTATCCCATGAGGGAGAAATTTTGGCAGTATACATATTATGTCCTTTATTCAGAAGGATAAATGACCAGATGTGAGACTGCATATCAATTAGCGACTATTGTTAATGGTTTGGCTACATGTTCAGAGCCTTGGAAAGAATATGATTGGAGCTGGGCATGGTATTGTATGCCTGTAAGCACTTGGGAGGCTGAGGCAGGAGGATCGTTGTGAATTTGAGACCAGCCTGGGCTACAAAGTGAGCTCAAGGCCAACCTGAACTGCAGAGTGAGACCCAGTCCCAAAAAGATAAAAACATAAAAAGATAAAAAAATAAAAAGAATATGATTGGAAAATTGATGACAAGGAAATTTGGGGAAGCAGAATATGGGTAGACCTCTTTGGGAAAAAGGGGGAAGATACTTGTGTCCAAGTGAATACATACAAAAAGGTGACAGTAGAGGATTTTAGTGACCATAAAATGACCTGTTCTGAATTATTGCTAGCTTCTTTCTCCAGCCACTCCTGTAATTACCCAATAGACTCATGAAAAATTGGCCATAAAGGCAGCAATGGATGATATATGTATTAACTTACCAATATGGGTTGCCATCTACCAAGGACAGCCTAATTATCATCACTCCTGAATGCCCAACCTAGCGGAAGCATAGACAACACTGAGTCCCCATAATGACACCATTCACATCAAGATGGTCCTATATGGGGGCGATGAGAGAGACACCTAAAGTGTGTGCTTATGTCCAGTCTACTCTGTAATCTCATTTTGGTTATTGCCACCACAGAAAATTGTGCTTCACAGTGATTAGAAGTTTGAAATGGAAGCAGACTTTTCAGTGGATTTGTGATAATCTCAGGATATTCCACCTCAGTTTTAATACATAGCATATGGAGATTTGAAGTTGTCTCAAACAAGACCACTGTCATTTAAGATTTCAAGCACTTGATCTTCTAGCACAAAGTCAGATCATCTGCCTTGTTCACAAATGGATCAGAGATCTATTTCCTCCCAGTGTGATCTTTTGTAGGTAAGAAATGATGCTCATACTTTTTTGAGTGCTGAATTGGGTGATCATGCACAAGCTGAGAGAAAGAAGGCCTTAGCTGGGTCTCTTTCAAAATCTCTGCTAATGTTTGAAGCATGTCAAAAAATCCCCTGTTCACTCATCATTCCCATAATTCCAGTTTGGCTTTGAATGTATCTATTTTATCTGCCAACTCAAACACAATTGTTATTCTCCCCTGAGGTGACAGATTAAGTTCACTGATCAGGTTGAATATGTCACATGAGTAAGCAAATTTTGCAACTCATTCTGTGTCAGTGAAATGTACTGCCAGTGGTGACCGTTTTTCAAAGAAAATCTCTGGAATGGCTCTTGTAACTGAAAAATTCTACCTTTAGAAAGCCATCATGTATCTGTGTATAAGAGAAGACGTGTACTCTGTCTCTGTCTCCTCACAAAGGTATGTGTACAGATATAAGCTAAGGGCATATACTTTAATGTGGTTCATAATTTTAATCACATCTTGCAAACTTTTGTTAAGTTCAGGTGACATTACCAGCTAGCCGGTGTTTCTTTGTGAATGACTTAGTGTGCAGACTGACATTCAAGAGTGACCAATTTGATCCCAATGGTGAAACCCAAAATTCATCCAGCTAGGGCAGCTCCTCTCTCCATACATATACCAACGCAAAATGACAAATGCATAATGCAGAAAGGAGGCATGGATGGAACTGATGAATAAAATAATGGATAAGTCATACACAAGCTAAAATAAGCATCAGATTCTGACTTAAAACATGCCACCAGATGAGACTGTAAAATTGAAGTACATTGGTTCACTTGACATTATATAGCCTGCCACCAGATGCAGTTTGTCACTTGTCACTCACTGATATGATTTTGATATTAATCTGCAAACATTTGTTATGGTCTCTGTGCAGTCAAATCTGCCTGCTAATGTTAGTCTGTATTTGCACCTGCTCCCAAGTGCTAGCATCACTCCCTCAGCTCTACCTCAGACCATAAGGCATTAGTTTCTCACAAAAAAGCATACAACCTAGATCCCTCACATGCAAAGTTCACAGTAGGACCTGCCTTCCTATGTGAATCTGATGCTTCCATTGTTCTGAGAGGAGGCACAGCTCAGAGGGTAACAGAAGCAATGGGGAGCAGCTATAAAGACAGATGAAGCTTCTCTCCCTTGTCTGTTGCTTACCTCCTGCTGTGCAGCCCAACTGCGAACAGGATATGGACCAGTATTGGAATTGGAGATACTGTACTAGGCAATTCTTAATTGAATGAAGTTGACAAATCAGCATTAATGATCACAAGTTGGAACTTAGTCTGTCACTATTATCAGCATAGACTATGATCAGCTATAGAAGCAGGGTCCACAGAAACCCCTCGTATCACAAAACTATAACTTGGATAGAAGTAGTTCTTTCTCAGTATGATCTGCTAACCCACCTCACTCAAAGTTTTCAGGAGGAAAAAAACAATTCCTTAAGTGGAATTATTAGGTAAAGCAATAATACAGACAGTTTCCACTTTATCTCCTCAAATATAAAAAGTGCTGAAAAAGCATAAGGTATAAACAGCCAGCCTTGTAAGGTTCCTTCTTCATTCTTTACAGTACTGGCTTCTTATTTCAAACTCAGCTCAGATATCACTTCTTAAGCAGTTTTCTATGGTCATCTGCTGCTTAAAATGATGCACCCTCCCACCACTATAACACTATCTTATTGCATGTTTTATTTCCTTACCAGCATTTCATATCCTCTGAAATTATTTTCGATTTGTTTTTCATACCCCTTCTCCCCCTCCTCCATAAATCCTGTAACTTTGTCTTATTTCTTCAGTACCTACAACAGTTTGTTGTACCTGAAGTTTCTCTGAAAATATTTCTGAATAGCATGGAGATTTGCGGCTTCCAAGAAAGTAATACCGTGGGAACCATGTGCCAAAATTCACGTATTACTCAGAAAATTTCTTCAAAACAGACAATCCTCTCACTGAAAGGAGAAACTCGAAAGCATAGTTCTAGGACTGATGAGCATTCTAAAACAGTCCATATTGATTTATACTCACCATCTTAAAGTGATCATAATGGTAGAGGACTTCAGAAGAAAAATATTTAAACCTAGTGCTCTGGTACAATTATGAAGACAAAATAAAAATACAGACTTTGGAGAGATAGAACTACAAGTGGGCTCTGCCTACACTGTTGTTGCCTCTCTTTTAAAGAGGTAAAATGAAGTTTGGAGTTGAGGACTGTATTTTAAGGACTGTTAAAAAAAAAACCTTTGTGAAGTCTGTCAGAAGGACTATCTTCTTCTGTAGCATGCCGTCACCTCACAAGACTTCTGGAAATACAGATGTAAGGTGGAAAGGCTGAAGGAAGTTTATGAAATGCTTTGGCATCCATGGTACAGAAGTGAAATTTGGCTATACACAGCAAATAATTACCGCCATCGAAAATGTACCACCTGAGGTAACTTTCATTTCCAGGGAAGCAAGTGACAAACCACAATGTTGTAATTCATCGCATATTTGGCAAACAATCTCTAATCCTGCTGTGCTTATTTGGACCAGAGGCACAGAGTAGCCACGTCTGTTACCCATTACCCACTGCATTGGCCTTGGAAACAACTTGGAAATGGGGACAGTGGCCCATGTCATGCATAACAAACCACCAGCCACATGAATATCCTTGTTTATGAATAATGGGCCCTCTGAGAATCCACATGATATCTGAGTGCTGGATGGCACATCTGAAAGTGCTGAGAGATCTGAACATCACACACAGCCAAGCAAGTCCCTGCTGAATACACATCTAAGGAGCTTTGCATGTATTGTTTATTCCAACAACTTTATGGAATAAATTGCATATGACAAATTAGTTTCAGATGGTAGGATATGAATAACTGATGTGCAGTATAAAGGAAGGTAAACTCCTACTTTTGACACAACTGTTTCCCTTCTCAGTCTTCTTAGACTGAGAACCCAGATGCAATTCATTTTTCACATGCAGTGGAAATTGGAAAGTTAATAAGTGGTAAGGATTAGAGATTTTGAAAAGTAATTCAAGAGCATTGTTAACTCATTATATTGCTCAATGATTCTTGGTTGTCATATGTTAAATCATGGGTAAAACTGAACCCATCCTGGTCCCTTCATTATGTACAGCAATAAAAAAAAATTCCCTCCTGACGTTTTCTACCTATGTAAACATCACATAATAGATTCAGCTCAGCACACTTAAAGTTTCACTGCCTACCATGCTGGGACAATCATTACAGTCTTGAAAGAGACATGATGTCTTTCCTATTCCCTCCTAAAATAAATTGTTTTTAGAATTTTGTTTTTGTTTTTGATTTTCATTAGTGATTTTTTTGTGGGGGAGTGGGTGGAAATAGAGGTCCAAACGCAGGCTTCCAGCATGCTAGGCAAGTACTCAGCAACTGAGCTGTAACGCTAACCCCATAGAATTACTTTTTTTTTTTTTTTTTTTTTTTTTTTTTTTTTTTTTTTTTTTTTTTTTTTTTTTTTTTTTTTTTTTTTTTTTTTTTTTTTTTTTTTTTTTTTTTTTTTTTTTTTTTTTTTTTTTTTTTGTGGCACCGGGGATTGAACCCACACCCTCACGCCTGCCAGACAGTCACTTAAGCTGCTGAGTCAAACTCCTAGCCCTAGTTTTTTGAGACAGGGTCGCACTATGTAGCCCAGGCTGGTCTTGTGCTCGCATTGTAGCACAAGCCAGCCTCGAACTCACAATGCTCTGCCTACGTCAGCCTTGCGAATGCTGGGATTTAAGGCATGTGCCACCACACCCAGCTGAATTACTTTTTTTTAACCTAACACAGTTGACTTTTTAATGTGTAGTTGAATGAGGATTGCTAATTGTATAAAGTCACAGAGCCACCACTACAGTCAGATACAGAACAGTTACATCAACCCCAAATTGCGTGAAGCTGTAACTTTTTAGTGACCCAGCTGCTTTTAAGTATTGAAAAACTACTGGTCTGTTCTGTTTCTTTGGCTTTATCATTTCAAGAATGTCCTACAATCTTTGTAATATAGCTTTTCCCTCGGCAAAATGCCTTTGAGATTTATCCAAGCTGCTGCACACTTCAGTAGTCTATTCCTTTGCACTGCTGAGGAACAGTCCATCATACAGACATACCAAAGATTGTTTATCCAGTCATCCACTGAGGGACATCTGAGCTATTTCCATTTTTTGTTAATTATGAATAAAGCTGTTATAAACATTTGTGTGCCACTTTTGTTGTGAATGTCAGTTTTCATTTCTTTTGGGTAAATACCTAGTGGAATTGCTGAGTCATGTGGTCCATGTATGTTTAACTTTATAAGAAACAGCCTGACTTTTTCCACAGCTGCTTTATACGATGTCTTCTTTAACCTTTTTAAAACTTTTTTTATTTTTATTTATTTCATTTTTTCTTAATTTAAAGATAGTAAAATCCAACAGGACATAACAGAACAAAGTCAATCAAAACAAGGCAGTAGAACTGGTACAGAACTTCAAAGAGAGATACTATGAAAACAATAGCTACTATCGTATATCTTGTTATCTTCAGAATAGCTGACCATTCCAACAGTTATACTAGAATTGAACCAAAAACAAAACAATAAAACCAGTAAAAACAGAATATAAAATAAAACAAAAAATAATAATAATAATCAGAGTAAAGCAAAACAATGAGAACCATATTGGGCCTCGAAGACAAGACAGAAGAGAATCCCCCCATATTTGCTACATTGCCTACTGTCATCTTCCAAAGAGATGCTCAGGTTGCCAGCCCCAGGCCTTCAAAATCAATGAAACAATATTAGCATTTAGTTGCTTAATGTTCCTTAGTTGCTATCAATTTAGCCAGACCTCTGAACAAGCAGGTTGCTTGTGGTGGTGGGGTGGGGGAGGTGGTTGTCCTTGATTCTAAGCCCGCGCACTGGTAGATATACGGGAGGTGCATGTTTCTCTTCCTGGAGTTCGCGCTGGCCACACAGTCCTCTGGAAGGCAGGTTAGTTGTGCTCTGGTCTGAGCCACTCAGACCCAGCGGGGTGGGTTCTTGAGGGGTCCATTCTCGTTCTCTTCTGGGAGTCTGCACAGGTAGCACAGTCCTCCGGAAGGCACCCTGTTGGGTCCGAGTGGCTCTGACCCGATGATGTCTTTTTTAAAAGAAAAATAAAAACTACTAAAAGTGACCTCTTGGCAGTACATTCACTTGTTTAGGTGATTCCAATAATAGTATTCACCATGATAAATTATAGTTACTAAAATAAAGCCATTGATTTCACTTTTTTCTTTTTACTTTAAAAGTTTCAATTAAATCTATAATATCTTAATATTTTAAAAACAAAATTAGGTATTGCACAATTGTAGAAACAAAAAGTTTTGAAGAATCTACATATAAAATTGGGAAATTTCATTGTTAAAAAAGAACCAAGAAGATGGGCATGGTGGTGCACGCCTTTAATCCCAGCACTCGGGAGGCTGAGGTAGGCGAAGCATTGTGAGTTCGAGGCCAGCTTGGGCTACAACGCGAGCACAAGGCTGGCCTGAGCTACACAGTGCGACCCTGCCTCAAAAAACCAGGGCTGGGAGTTTGGCTCAGTGACTTAAGTGCCTGCCCTGGTAGGTGCAAGGTTGTGAGTTCAATCCCCAGTGCCGCAAAAAAAAAAAAAAAAAAACAGAACCAAGAGAAAATTTTCACCACTGCCAGATTAAGTAATTTAATCCAGTGTCATAAGCATTAAGTCCAATTTTCAATTCATAAATAAATCTCACCTACCTTTTCTCCAAAACTGTCCACCTCAGGCTAATTACAGAAGAAAATGAACCCCTAGCACCAAGCAGAACATGTTCACAGTTGTTACTGTTTAGTTGCTGCTTTCATGAAAAACATATGTGCAAGGTACCACCCAGGAGACCACTGACCAGGATTTGAATAAAGCAATTTCTCCCAAAAATGAGCCACTCAAGATAGCTGACTCTCTTGGACATGCTGAACCCAGGAACTTTGATAACATTTTTTGTTCTCATATAATTATGTGTGAGTTCAAAGATAAGATGCAGAGACAGAAATTAATCTATAATAACTAAATTGAAAGGCAGTGACTTGAATTACCCCTCCATATATTTGTCTCATGCACATATAGAGTTTTTAGTGAAGTTAATGTGAGGAGAAGTCTTGCAAAAAATTGGAAGAAAGGACAGAGTGATAATTTTCCTTATTAGACAATAATACTGACATTTGTTATTAGTTCCTTCCTACTATAACTATGAAATTCTGCTCTTAATACTGTAGATATAGGTTCTCATTTTTTCTCTAATTTGCAAGATAGTTAAAATATCATAGGCTGAGTAGCTTAAACAACAAGGATTTCTCACATTTGGAAGCTGGAAATTCTGAGATAAAGGTAACTAGCTGATGTCATTACTGATTAGGGCCCCCTCTTTGGCTTGCACATGATCTCATATTCACCATCTTCACACAGTGTGTGGAGGGGACTTGCATTGTTTCTTCTCATAAGGGCACTAATTCCTTATGACTTCATCCATCCCTAATTATTTCCCAAAAGCACCATCTCAAAATATTAACTGAGGCTAGGATTTCTACATTAATTTGGGAAGAAAGACACAAGATAGCCCATAGTGTTCACTATGCAAAGAAATGATGTTTTAACAGCTTTAGGGATTAGCAGAGTGTTAGCTTGAACCCTGGACTGCATAACTTCACAGAAAAAAATATGTGTTTATTGACTGCCATTAAGTGCCAGGAACATCTACATAATATCTCTAATCTTCCCAGAAAACCATCCAAGGTTTTTCCTATTTTTCCCATTAATAGCTATAGAAACTCAGCCACAAATAGTTAAACAGCTCTTCATGACTTACCATCTGAACCTATTTTACCCACTCATGATTTAACCTATAAACAAGTGAGATTCCCAAATCATCATCATCATCATCATCATCATCATCATCATCACTATTATCACCTAGGAACTCACTACAAATGCAAATTCTTGGATGAAATGGCAGATGGACTGAGTCAGAATCTGTGATGGTGTCCATGGTCTTATGTTTCACCATGCTTTCTAGGTGATTCTGACCCAGGCTAATATTTGAGAAACATTCTTTTGCCCCATAAATTTTTGAAATAACTAATGTATTCAAAACTCAACAATAAATGGTATATCCAGGATTCAAGTACAGGTCTGGTTCTAAGGCCTTTTTCTATTCCATATTGTCCTGTCCTAACTTTATCAAGAGAAAATGTTGGGGATGGAATGTGTTTTAAATGAAATACAATTGGAAAACACAGTTCTGAATTCTGCTTTGCCACTAGAATGCTGATAGTCCTCCTTTCACAATAGTGTAATTCAGGGAAATGTCAAAGAATGGTCCCTAAAAGTTAATAATGGTGCTTCCATTTATCAAAAAACACCTTCAGATATGAATTTGAAAACCAAGCTTTGTGAAATTTTTATTTCGGCCTGACAATTTTGTATTCTGTTTATTGAAGATGAGAAGCAATCTAGTACATGTAAGTAGTAAATATGAAACAAGTTGCTTCCTTAAAAGTTTAATTTTATCACTGTCTTATTTTTTAAATTTATGTTTAATTCATTGAATAGATCACTGCTTTATCTACAAGTAGTTGCTACATCAATTGTACCATTTCCCCAGGAACAGGACCATATTACATATTTTATTGAGTCTGAATGATTTACACACAAAGAGAAAAGTAGGCCTATAGTAAAAAAAGGTATTTCTATTCAGAAATAGAGATACATATTTTGAATTTTTGGAAAGCAAGGAATGAAGGTACCCACACCAAGTCCCATTTTAAATACCTTACGAAGTAAAAATCACTTTGAAATGGATTAATTTCACTGCAAAAATGGTCATCTGTTCTTATGATTAATATAGTTCTAAAACATTTTATTATTAACAATATTAATGAATGTGTACCAATGCTGTACTAAGCCATTTACATGTGATAAATTCATTTAATGGTCACACTGAAGTGAGGTAGGTTTTAGTATTATTCCCATTACACACAGATATGAAATCGAGAAGTAAAGAGGTTAAATAACATGCCAGAGTTCCTTCAGCCTGCAAGTAAAGAACTCTGTGTTAGACCTATTAAAGAGCACTTGTCACACACTCATTCAGACACTGACCCTTGGCCCTGGATGGGTGAGCTCAGCTTCACTCTGCATCTGAACTTGCTCTGGTGGTCCATCTGTGAGCCTGCCTGGCCCCAGGGAAGAGAGTCTGAAGAGAGAGAGGTGGCCCTTTCAATCTATAGGGAGGCAGAAAGCAAAATGATAAAGGGACAGGGTGGGAACTACAGTTCTTTGTTTCCCACTAAATTCTTAATCACTCAGTTCAACATGTTGGTCATTTCACTAACTTTTAACAGTTAACAAAATAAAACAGAATAAAGCCAACTGAAACAAAACAGTGAAAGTGGTACAGAACTTCAAAACAGAATAATAGGAAATCAACAATGGCTACCATAATACATCTTGTTATCTTCAAAATAGTTGTCTATACCATCAAACATAGTAAAATCAAATAAAACAAAACAGAATATTGAATAAAGCAAATCAATAAATTGGGGCAAAACAGAACAGTGAGAAAAACATTGGATTTCAAAAACAAAACAGAAGGAAATTCCTCATATTTTCTATATTATATTCTCTTATCCTCCTAATAGACGATCAGACTACCAGCCTTAGACCTGCAAAGTCAATCAAACAATACAAGCATTTAGTTGTTTTTGTACCTCTGTTGCTATCAACTCAGACTGGTAGCTTGGGGTGCACCATGTTCTTGATTCTTAGCCCATGTGCCAGTCAGCTCATGGGAAGGGGGAATTGGATTGTCTCTCTTCCTGGGACCACATGGATTGAGCAACTCACAGGAAGAGCAAATTGGTTTCTTGTTGTACTCCTCGAAGACCCAGTGTGGCTTCTGTTGACTCACAGGAAGGACAAACTGACTTGTCTCTCTTTATGGGCACCATGTGGATTGCCTCTTAACATATCTTAGGAAAAACATATCTTAGGAAAAAAAACACATTTTAGGCAAGGACCAGCAAGTTGTGTGTTTACTCAGACTTCTCAGAGGAAGAAGAATTAAAACACTAAAAACACTTCACCAACCAAGAGAAAGACTTTCATATTTTTCTGTTTTCTTTCTTTCTTTATTTAAGAGAAAAAAAGACACATATAACAAAGACAAAAAGCAAAAGAGACAAACAAACAACTAGAGTAAATGCACAACAGTAACATTACAGGTTTACAAAACAGGATGATAGAAACTTGACAATGGTTGCAATATTGCGTATTGTTATCTTCAAAATGGTTGTTTACATTAATAGATATAGACATGCAAAATTGATTTAATCATATGAGTATTAATTGTTCTTTCTCAATAACAAATACATTCAGCAGTGTGTTCGTTTTAGTTATCTTACATATACATATATACAGATTTATATCTTTTCCTTTTCCTTTCCCTCTTTCCCCCTTTTCCCTTCCCAATTACTTTTGCTCCTTGAGCTGTTTTTTACCCTTACCTAGTATTTATTATAGATTTTGGATCATATATACTTTTTCCATTTCTTACACTTGGGAGACAACATGGTATTTACACATGTGAGTTTGATTTATCTCACTTATGAGTGTGGTCTCAAGTCGTGTCCATTTACTTATTAAAGTCTCAATGCAATCTTTCTTAATAACTGAGTAGTACTCTATTGTATAAAAATACCACATCTTTTTTATCCAGTCTTTAATTGATGGGCACTGGGCTTGTTTCCCAGATGTGGCTATTACAAATTGGGTTGCTATAAACGTGGGTGCACAGATATCACTGTGGTATGATGTTTTCAATTCTTCTGGGAAAATGCCCAGAAGTGGGATAGCTGGGTTGAATGGGATCTCTAATCCTGGCTTCTTGAAGAATCTCCACACTGACTTCCACAATGGTTTCACCAGTCTACACTCCCACCAACAGTGGAGAAGAGTTCCTTTTTCCCCACAGCCCCTCAAACATTTGTTGTTGCTTGATTTTTTAATCTTGGCCATTCTTTCTGGAGTGAGATGGAATCTCAGTATTGTTTTAATTTGCATTTCCTGAATGACCATTGATGTTCAATGTTTTTTTGTATATTTATTTGCCATTTGTATTTCTTTCTCTGAGAAGTATGTACTCATCTCAGATGCCTATTTTTGGATTGGGTCCTTGAATTGTAGGGTCCTGATTTCTTTTTATTCCTTATACATTTTAGACAGAAATGCTTTGTCTGATGGACAATTTGCTAAGATATTTTCCCAGTTCGTGGGTTTTCTTTTCACTCTGTTGGAGATTTCCTTTGACATACAAAAACTTTTTATTAAGATGAGATCCCAGAGCTGGGCGTGGTGGCACACGCCTTTAATCCCAGCACTCGAGGCTGAGGTAGGAGGAGCGTTGTGAGTTCGAGGCCGGCTTGGGCTACAACGTGAGCACAAGGCCGGCCTGAGCTACATAGTGAGACCCTGCCTCAAAAACCAGGGCTGGGAGTTTGGCTCGGTGGTTTCAGTGCCTGCCCTGGCAGGGGCAAAGCTGTGAGTTCGATCCCCAGTGCCGGAAAAAAAAAAAAAAAAAAGATGAGATCCCAGTTGTTAATTCTGGGAAGTGTTTCCCGTGCAATGTGATTTTTGTTTCTGAAATCTCTGCCTACTTCTATGTCATCAAGATTTTTACCTACTCTGTCTTCTAGTAAGTTTAGTGTCTCTATTTTAATATTCACATCTTTGATCCATTTTGACTTTATTTTAGTGCATGGTGATAGCCATGAATCTAGTTTTAGTTTATGGCATATAGAAAGCCAGTTTTTCCAGCACCACTTGTTAAAGAGGCTATCTTTCTTCCAATGTACATGTTTGGCTCCTTTGTCAAAGATGAGGTGGCTAAGTGTGTTTGTAGTTGTGGCTGTATCTTCTAATCTATTCCATTGATCTTCAGGTCTGTTTTGATTCCAGTACCATGCTGATTTTATCACACTAGCTTTGTAGTATAGTTTCAAGTCGGGGATTGTGATGCCTCCTGCCTTCCCTTTGTTGCCCAGATTTGCCTTTACTATTCTAGGTGTTTTCTGGTTCCAGATGAATTTCAGGAATGCTTTCTCTAGCTCTGTGAGGTAGGCAAGTGGTATTTTGATTGGGATTGCATTAAATCTGTATAATAATTTTGGGAGAATGGCTATTTTCACGATGTTTATTCTTTCTACCCATGAACAGGGAGTATCTGTCCATTTTCTGAAATCTTCTTCAATTTCCTTCTTCAGAGTAATGTAATTTTCACTGTATAGACCTTTTACTTCCTTTATTAGATTGATTCCTAAGTATTTCATTTTTTTGGATGTTATAGTGAAGGGTGTGGTTTCCCTTATTTCTCTCTCAGTGACTTTGTTGTTTGTGTACAGGAATGCTATTGATTTTTGAGTGTTCACCTTGTATCCAGCTACGTTACTAAATTTGGTTATTACTTCTAGAAGTTTTCTAATGGAGTTCTGGGGATCTTCTATGTAGAGTATCATGTTGTCTGCAAATAATAATAATTTCACTTCTTCCTTTCCTATTCTTATTCCCTTTATTTCTTTTTCTTGTCTAATTGCTCTGGCTAATATTTCCAGAACTATATTGAATAGAAGTGGTGATAATGACATCCTTGTCTTGTTCCTGAATTTAGGTTGAAGGTTTTCAGTTTTTCTCCATTTAGTAAGATGTTGGCTGTTGGTTTATGATATACGGCTTTTATCAGGTTGAGGTAGAGACCATCTATTCCAATTTTCTGTAGGGTTTTGATCATGAATGGGTGTTGGATTTTGTCAAAAGCTTTTTCTGCATCTATTGAGATGATCATGTGGTTCTTGTCCTTGGCCCTGTTGATATGGTGTATTACATGTATTGATTTCCGAATGTTGAACCATCCCAGCATTCCTGGGATGAATCCCACTTGATTGTGGTGTATAATCTTTCTGATAACTTGCTGTTTTCTATTTGCCAGGATTTTATTGAGGATTTTTGCATCTATGTTCATGAGGGAGATTGGCCTGTAATTTTCTTTTTTGGTTGGGTCTTTCTCTGGTTTTGGTATTAGGATAATACTTGTTTCCAGGAATGAGTTAGGGAGACTTACTTCCCTTTCAATTTCATTAAAGAGTTTGAAGAGTATTGGCATTAAGTCTTCCCTAAATTCTTGTAGAATTCAGCAGTGAATCCATCAGGGTCCAGGGTTTTCTTTGTTGGTAAGGTCCTAATTACGTTTTCAATTTCATTAGCTGAAATTGGGTTATTCAGCAGCTTTACATCTTCTTGATTCACCTTTGGTAATTCATAGGTTTCTAGGAATCTGTCCATTTCTTCTGTGTTATGAAATCTATGTGAGTAAATGTTTTTGAAGTAGATGTTGATGATCTTCTGTATTTCCACAGGGTCTGTAGTGATTTTACCCTTTTCATTTCTTATTCCATGAATCTGAGTTTTTTCTTTCCTCTTTTTGATAAGGTTGGCTAGGGGTTTATCAATTTTATTTACTCTTTCAAAGAACCAACTTTTTGATTCATTAATTCTTTGTATTGTTTTCTTAGTTTCAATTGCATTACTTTCTGCTCTAATCTTAATAATTTCCTCCCTTCTTTGGGCTTTGGACTTGACTTGCTCTTCTTTTCCTAGAAGTTTGAGGTGCAGCATTAGGTTGTTTATGTGTGTTCTTTCCATTTTTCTGATATGAGAGTTTAGTGCTGTAAATTTCCCTCTGAGGATTGCTTTCATTGTGTCCCACAGGTTCCGGTAATTTGTATTTGCATTTTCATTCAATTGTAGATATTGTTTAATTTCTTCTTTAACTTCTTCTGTGACCCATTGGTTGTTTAGGAGGGTATTATTTAATTTCCATGTGTTTATGCGGTTACTGTAGGTTTTTTTGTCATTCATTTCCAATTTTACTGCGCTATGGTCAGATAATATGCATGGAATTATTTCAGTACCTTTGCATTTACTTAAGTATGTTTTGTGGACCAGTACATGATCTATTTTAGAGGATGACCCATGTGCAGCTGAGAAGAATGTGTATTCTGATGTTGATGGGTGGAATACTCAGTACACATCTACTAGGTCCATTTGTTCACAAGTTTGATTCAGTTCTGTTATTTCTTTGCTGATTTTTAGTTTGGTTGATCTGTCTCTCTGTGACAGTGGGATGTTAAGGTCCCCTGTTATAACTGTATTATTGTATATTTGGTTTTTCATGTCTATTAAGAATTGTCTTACATAGTTGGGTACTCCCATATTCGGTGCATATATATTTATGAATGTAGTCTCTTCCTCTTGAAGTTTTCCCCTAACAAGTGTGTAGTGACCTTCTTTATCTCTTCTGATTATTTTTGGTTTGAAGTTCATACTGTCTGCAAACATAATAGCTACCCCTGCTTTTTTCTGGGTTCCTGTTGCATGGAGTATTTTTTTCCAGCCTTTGATTTTTGGTCTGTGAAAATCCTTCTGAGTGAAATGTGTTTCTTGTACACAGCATATTGTTGGGTTTTGTTTCTTAACCCACTCTGCTAGTTTCTTTTTATTGGTGAGTTGAGACCATTTACATTGATTGATATAACTGATGTGTACTGACTCATCCCTGTCATGATATCTTTCTGTTGTTGGTTTTCTACATTTTCTGTTTAATTATTTTCCCTGCTTAGTGGTTTCCTTTTGTTGTTGTTCTTAAGATTGTAGCTATCTTTGTCTCTTACTAGAGTGTCTTTCAGTACTCTTTGTAGTGTTGGTTTGGTGGCCATAAATGTCTTCAGTTGTTCTTTGTCATGATTGTATCTTATTTCTCCATCAATTTTTCTTTTCTTTTCTTTTCTTTTTTCTGGCACTAGGGAGTGAACTCACAACTTTGCGCCTGCCTGACAGGCACATATGCCACTGAGCCAAACTCCCTGCCCTCTCCATCAATTTTTAAGGATAGTTTTGCAGGGTACATCAATCTGGGTTAAAAGTTGTTTTCTTTCAGGATCTGAAATACTTCACTCCAAGCTCTTCTTAACTTAAAGGTTTGTGTTGAGAAGTCTGCCATGATTCTGATAGGCTGTCCTTCATAGGTGATCTGTTTCTTTTCTCTGACGGTTTTCAGTATTTTGTTCTTGTGCTGTATTTCTGATACCCTTATTATTATATGTCTGGGTGAAGATTTATTTTGGTTATGGTTAATTGGGGTTCTGTATGCCTCAGTTACCTGTGTTTCAGATTCTCTTTCCATGTTTGGAAAGTTTTCTGCTATGATTTCTGTGAATAGTTTTCTCAGGTCATTAGTATTGACCCCTGCTTTTTCATTTATGCCTATTAATCTTATGTTACTTCTCTTGGCATCGTCATGCAGCTGTTGAATTGTTGTTTTTTGGTTTCTTACTATTTTTAAAAGATCTTTTCTTTCATGACCATGAGCTCCCATGCTGTCTTCAAGATCTGAGATTCTATCTTCAGCTTCATTCAAGTGGTTTTTCAAACTTTCCATGGAATTTTTCATTTCCTGCATTTCCCTCTGAATCTGTTTCATGCATTATGTGTCTTATATTGTTCATTCAAATTTTCAATCATTTTCTTAAGTTCTTCTATTTTTTTTATCTTGGTCTTCTTTAGATACACACAACCTTTCTTTAATAACGATTCTCATTTCATTTTTTAGCTGATAGAATATTTCTGATTTGAGTTTCTCTATAGCTTCATTGAGCTATTTCTTTACTGCATTTGCTATCATTTCAGAAAGTTCAGTTGTGTGACTCCCACTGTCTTCCATTTCAGTGTCTTTTGGGTTTGTTCTCAGTGGGCTGGAGGATTGAGACTGCCTCTTGATCTTTCATTTTGTCATTTTCTTCTAGAACCTGTGTGGCTCTGTGTCATGTGAGGCTGGCCGGGTGTTCCCCTGGTGGATTGCGCTGAGACACAGGACCGGGTAGAGCTGGATCCTGTACGCACCTAGTGAGGGCACCCTCCTGGAGCAGGCTGGTGGAGCCTCCGCCTTACTGGGTGGGGGCCAAGGCCTCCCGGTCCCAGGCAGCTAGGCAGAGCGTACCCCAGAGTGTGGCACCGCCCAGACGCTGAGTCTGGCTGCCTTTCTGTTTTCATTATAGTGAAATCAGCATAAACTTTAATTGCAAAAGACTTTGTATGATTTATCATGCAAATATTCTTTTAAGAAGCTTCCATTCTCTTTGATTCCATCTACAAAAAGCAAAAGCTATTTTCAGCAAAGCCTTCTGAGGTGAAAAGGGCTTTTTTTTTTTTTTTCCGGCACCGGGGATTGAACTCACAGCCTCACGCCTGTCAGGCGCTTAAGCCACTGAGCCAAACTCCCAGACCTAGTTTTATGAGGCAAGGTCGCACTATGTAGCTCAGGCCGGCCTTGCTCGCATTGTAGCCCAAGCCGGCCTCGAACGCACAATGCTCCACCTACCTCAGCCTCCCAAGTGCTGGGATTAAAGGCGGAAAAGGGCTTTCTAAAGAAACTGTTTCACATCATTTTCCATTCTGTCCTGATTTGGGAAGTTTATCTAAGCCAAAGATCATTTTGCGCATCTAACAAAGTTTGCTTAGTGGTTTTTGCCTTCACAGCCCTTGTCTATTTATTTCTATAGACACATTTTCCACTGTCACTCTTCTCTCTCTCTATTTTCTCTTTCCCTCTTACACGTGTTTCCATTTTGATTATATTCATTGATTACATAAGAATGCTATTAAGAAGGCAAAATTTTATAACATTTTGGGAGCTGATAGTGTACTAATTTAAGAGAAATTCCTGGCTTAGCAGACCTGTTGTGCCATCTCACATGCAGACTCTTCCAAAACTGTGAGCGCCTCTTATTGTGTCTCCCTCAATACTTTGAAAGCATTTAACCTCACTGACTATGCTTGGATCTTCAGGTACAGAAAAGATTCGGTACCTGTCCACAAGGAGCTGAATCTTGCCTGAAAGAGAAAAAGAATTCATGAGTAGCACACCTCTCCTTAATCAAGGCCCAAGTAGATGCAGTTAAAAGGTAACTCTGCATAAATTCTCTTATGAAAGAGATGCTAACCAGCAACAAATTCAAAACAAATCACCCTAGGACAAGGATAGTGTATTAAACACTTTGCCATCTCTGAGACAAAATAGTCAACAACAACGGTTTAACAGAGGAGAAGTTTATTTGGGCTCATGATTTTAGAATGTTCAGTCCACACCTTAGTTCATGGCTCCCAAGCAGAAATAGCATGGTAGAAGGACATGGCAGAGGAAAGTTGCACCACCCATGACAGCCAGGAAGTAGAGAAGAAAGGATAAAGAGAGTGTAATATACCCCTCCTAAAACACACACTCAGTGATCTGCCTCCACCAACTGGACCCCATCTTCTAAAAGTATTCAGCTATGAACTGACCCATGAATTAATCCATTTATGAATATGGCACCCCAAGATCCAATTATCTTCTGAAAGACCCAACTATGAACATATGAAACTTTGGAGATACATTTTAGATCTAAGGCATAAAAATGGTAAACTTTCTAGTAAAATGATGCTTTGAGAATCTGATCCACTTAAATTTAAATCCCAAGTCCACCATGGACAAATTACTCAGTTTTGCTTAATCTCAGTTCTGTCTTCTGTAAAATAGACATGGAACTATGTGGACAGTGTACATGAGGATTAAGTGAGAAAATGGCATCTGTCATAATGCCACATAGGAGGTGCCATGACCCAAGCAGCTCCTGAGGTTCTTGGGGTGAAGGACTACAAGAGGATGAGAAAATAAAGAAGAGACAAAGCTGGGGTCAGGTGGAGCCCTCATCCTCCTGGTGGGAGGAAAGGTACTGCTCAACCAATGCCGCATGTTTATTTATATACTGGGAAGGATGATGTCAATTTCAGCCCCTCTGCCTAGCAACCCATTGCTTGGATTGTCTAGGAGCTTGGTGTTTTTCTGGGCTGTAGCAACTTCTTTATGTGCTTGACCCAGGCGCTTTTTGTTTTTTGGTAGGCTTATGTCTGGGTCATGCCCTAGGTCAATTTCCAGCTTTAATGCTCCCAACAAGGAGGTACTAAATAAAGGTTAGTTTTGTTTTGTTTTGTTTTCTTCTCTCTTCTCTTTTTCCAGACCTCACAGAAAAAGAGATATGATCCCATAGTGAAAGAACAGGAAAGGGACTCTAATAATATGAAACACTTCAATGATACCTACTACATCCCAGGCATTATTCTAAGCTGTTTATATATTTTAACTTGTTTGATTATACCTCAAAACTGTAAGAGCTATCACCATATCAACTTTATAGATGAGAAGCAAAGTTTTTGCCAGTGTCACCCAGCAGTAAGTTATGGGACTGTGATTTGACCCTAGATTATCTAGCTCTCAGCTAGAAGTCTGATAGTGAAAAAGCTAGTTATCTGAATCTGGAATCCTAGTATATACACTGGCAGTCCTCAAACAATGGGCTTCATTTGTTTTATATGCTGTTTAAAAGTCAGGACAAAGTTCACATTTAAAGCCTGTATTTCTAACTACTCTCAAAGAAGTTGGAAGCTATAGCACTATGCAACTCACATTCTGATAAGATAGCAAACTATTTACTTGTGGCTATCCTCTGGACTGAGGTGTCTGATTCACCACAGTACCCCTTGTTCATATTAGATAAAGCCTGCTTCACTTCTACCTATACACACAATTGAGCTTATGGAGCAAAACTAGGCAATACGGCAAACACAATCTAAGCCATAAAGATACATGAATACTGATCAATAATGTGCAGTGTGTGAGTGACATAAAAGAACAAGTAAATGTAGAAAAAGATTCTCATGAAAAACGATCAACGACAAGTTTCAAACCACAGTCATAAAAGAAAATGTCTGGATAGGCCTTTGAACCAGTCATACAGAAATTGTAGGCTCTCCTATACACCTAAAGCAAAAATTCAAAACTGCAAGTTTCCTTATAGACTATGGGATGAAGACCCACTTGTGGTCAACGTTAAAAGCATCCTTCTTTGTTTGGCATAAGTGGAAGAGGGATTCTAAATTTCCATGTAATGCTTAACACAAATAATAACATCTAAACATTTTTCCTCATTTTGCTCTTTAGACCTCACTGATTGCCACAATCTTAAAGAGCAGCCAGGTATGTAGCAAAATCCTCCTAGAAACCTAGAAAATGTGGACAGAAGGGGGCATGGAGCCTTCTCATTAGACAAGCAATGAGTGAAGATGAGTGACCCAATTTACACATAAGGAAAAAAAATAAAGAATTCCCTAAGACCACACAGCCAACAAGTGACTGACTCACAATTTTATGAATCTAGTTCCCGTTCTGGGTTCTTTCCAAGATTCCACATCGCATCCCTTAGATCATCTCTATATGATAATCTATTTAAAGATGTAATTTGTGGTGTCACCATTTGCACTGAAGTAGTATCATATACCCTGTATTTAAAAGTTTTCCTAGTAGATACCTTTTTGGCCAGAGAACTCTAATGTCACTCATTAATGGTCCTACCTTTGTAACATGTGAATTGTTTTATGGTTTTACTTTCTTAGTTTCATTAAACTGAAACAAGATAAAGCCATCATCTTTTTATCCATTTTTATTTTATTATTATTTTATTTTATTATGAACCTGCAGTGATGCTGCTTATGTTTACAAATCTCTAAGTGAGATTTTAAAACCATTTGCTTCCTCTAATCTCTCCCATTCTGCCTTCTTAGAAGTACACAAAGCATTTCAACCACTCCCAAATTCCCTTTTGGAATACTCTTAATGATTCTGAAATATCTTGCTATTCCCCAAACACCGCCCTAAAGGCGAATCATTGGACTCCAAACTCTTCACATTACCAAGCTGAAAAGAGTTCAAATGTTCTATCTAACCAACACTAACTTACAACAAAGCCACATATAGCAGATGATGTGTATTCTGAAAATACCAAGGCCACAAGGAAAAAAATCTTTGTTCACAAGAAGTCTTCCCAAAATTTCTTGTAATCTGGAATAATTATCTTTCTCAAGCTTCTGCAACTTGAGCATAGTGTACATGTGTACAACTATATAACTAATAAGTTTCATTTTTTAATGTATAATTTAAATTTTCTCACATCCAAAACAATTAATGTTGCCAAAATTAAGTGCCTTTCCCTGCTTGAGACACTGGAGCATACACAGGACTTGAGGAGAAAAAAAAACAAATAAAAACAATCATACCCTGATAAAAATGTAAAGAAAACTATACATAAGTTTAAAAATGATCTTGCTTTTTGAATAAATCATTCCATGAATATGAATATGAAATCTAACATCTACTAGAATTTTCTTTAAAATACACCATTGAAGAGCAGTTTTCAGAATGAGCAATGCATGATCAAGCACCTTGAACTAGAAGCTTCACCAAAGGGCAAAATTTCACTGAACTCAGGGTTTTGACACCAGATTCAACTCTTGCCAAAATTCCCTGGAGGTTTTACTAAATTTCGAGATGACCCCACCCCAAAGATCTTTAGGGACATTTAAAGTTAAGTCCCCCGTAATATTTAAATAATCATGTGAACATATAAGCAAACTGTGTAAAGCTACATACAAATGATTTAACTCAAATGCTTAAAACTATAAATAGTTTGAAAACAAAAATCCCCTGCAATATTGTCTGACTGGAAGCACCTAAACAATGTGTAACATATAACAGTTACTTAATAAACTGAGTACTTGCATAAATAAACAGGAAAAAATATTACAAGACCATTGAGGTAGTTCTACAAATTTCATGGTAGCCCTGCAATTTTCAAAAGTTTCATAACACAATATCCTTAATTGCTGTTTAATTTGCTAATTATACAGCCACATAGCCAGAATAGAAAGAAGTCCCAGAAACCAAAGCACTTTGCCCTGTCCTTCAATTCATATTTCTAAAGCATCAGACTAAAAGGGCTACTAGAAGTCGCCATTGAACTATCTTATTTTACTTATGGAGAAACCTAAGTCTTAAGTTTTCAGGTTAAGTAATTTAGCTTTGATCATCCAGCTAAGAGGCATCAAAGCCCTTCCTGTTATTATTTCCTACATCTGCTTCTGCAGTTAGACCCTATGACTCCTCCCAGAATAAGTATTTATAGACTTGAGGTCGTATTTCATCTTTAAAATCTGCACTACCCCACCACCCGACAAGAATATCATATAACTTTCCTTGTGGTGGGATGGAAGAAGCCGCAATTTTAACATAATTGACCAATAGTCAGGGGGTTTGCTGAACTGAAAAGTGTGTATCAATGGATCTACAGGGTCCTGCTTTAGAGTGAAGGTCTTTTCAGCTCATCTGAAACTTGAAATCTCATTATTCTTAATTTACTCCATAAATAGTTCCAGAGGGAAAAAATACATCATTGTTGCCTGTTAGTATTGACAAAGAGAGGCAAAACCTCCCGTTTAGCCACAAGAGGGCAGCTAAAACATTTCCTGCTAGGTCTCTGCAGCTCTAAATCACCGTGACAAATCCAGCATTCTGGGGCTCAGTTTGCCCTAGGATTTCTAAATGCACCTTTCCACTGAGTTCTCAGCATGTCTCTCACGTTGTTTCTTGGGACTTGTGTTTTGTTCTTAAACAAATTATTTTACAACTTCTTTCCAGATCTAGACAGCCCTCTGTTTTAGAACTCTGTGCCAGGATTACCATCTACAAAGATCTTTGGAGACCCATAAATCTTTAGAGTAATTTAGAAACCACAGAAAATGTCTTATTTTAATTATGTTTGACCCCAGATAAAAATAAAAACAGTAATGATCATCTGATTCCACTATACTTAATAAAGCTTATTCTCAGTACATTAGGATTTGCCAAATATTTGCCTCATCTCATTGCCTTCATTCGTCATTCCCATCTTTGTGATATCCTGAAATCTTTCAAGTCAAAATTTATTGCGGAATTTTATCACTGAGCTAAACAGTGGGAGGTCTTAGGAAAAAATCAGAGATTAGTAATAACTAAATTCCACATCTTCATAGTTTGACAAAAACATAAATTCTAATTTATTTCATCTTTTAGGTGCATAAAGCTTTGGGAGTTAATTTGAAAAACAAATGCTAGATTTCATATGCATACATATGCATGTTGAGTGTGAGCACATAATTCACTAATAATTATTGATAGGTAGTTTTGATATTTACTATATTTGGTAGTTTTCGACATGAAGATGTATTTCCATCAAATTTACTGGAGTAGTTTCTTTAAACATCCTGCTTAAAATCAGACTCCTTTCCCACTCTTTCATATCTTGTCCTCATTCCTTATTGCATTTTTCTCTTAGCACTTAGCAACATCTGACATACATTTTTTTCCTCTTGATTTTTATTAGTCTCCTTCACAAACATCCCCTCCCCAACTAGAACAAAAACCCTACGACAAAAAGAACACTGTCTGATTTGTTTAATGCTGTATTCTCAAAACTTAAGAGTACTGCCTGATATATTGGAAGAACTCAGTAATTCAACAGCATAGTAAAATCATAAAAATGGAAGTATTTTTACTTGAAACTGATAATTTTAATTATTCACTGTTGGTAATTTACTTTAGCACATTTAAGGAGACTTCTTTACAGTAGATAATAATACAAACAATCAGAATTGAAGCATGTTCGACCACGCAGAACCCAGGGAGAGAACTATGTGCCTTCTGAGAACCCTCCATGTTGGGCCGAGAGGCAGCAACCAGAAGCAACCCCACCTGCCTCCCTGGTGCGCAAACTCCAGGAAGAGAAAGAGAGTTGTGTCCCATAGGCCTACCGGTGCACAGGCTATCAATCAAGGACTTCCACCTCCCCCCGCCCCCATAAGCATCCTGCTTGCTCAGAGAACCTGCTAAGTTCATGGCAACTAGGGTACATAAAGCAACTAAATGCTTGTATTGTTAGGTTATTTTGCAGGCCTGGTGCCCACAGTCTCAGCATTTCTTGGGTAGATGACATTGTGTAGTGTGGCAAATATGTGGGAATGTCCTCTGTCTTGAGCCCAACATTGTTGTCATTGTTCTGCTTAATTTTGTTTAATTTTCGTTTCCTTTTTTTTTTTTCTTCATGTCACATCCTGTTTTTATTGGTTTTATTGTGTTTTGGTTTTGGTTTGTTTTTACTATGCCTGATGGAATGGTCAACTATTCTGAAAGTAACAAGATACAATATAGTAGCTATTGTTTTTTTAAAAAATTGAAGCATGTTTCATAAAACAAGTATCTTAAAAAATGAGTTCATAATTGTTGATGAAAGTATTCTCTTGAACATGCAGATCCAGCTACTACATCATTACTGGTCTAAGTAATTAGCAATAGTGTTCCTACAACAGTTGTCCCAGCATGGCATAAGCAGAAAAGTGGCATAAAAGAAAGAGCAATAACCTAGCAATAAGAAGCCTATAGTTCTGTCTCTGAGACTGGCAAGTCAGGAGTTAAACCATCCTTTTAAATTGTTAGTGCTTAAATATCCTCATTCAAAAAATAAGTATAACAATATGCCTGCCAATGTCAAAGAATTCTGTGAAATTGAGAAGTGAAAATCTTTCAGAAAGTTTTTTCAAGTGCAAGGTGCTAATAAAATCAATACTTACTGCTCTGTGTTATGTAGGTCCTATACTTGATAAGGCTAGCCAACTATTTTTAATAGTTTAATGGCAAGCCCTAGACTGGATACAGTTCTATTATTTAAAAAATGTTTGTCCCATCTTTCTTAATCCCCCAACACCTAGACTTTTTGGATTTATTCACCACTGGAAGCTCTACCCCATCCAATCTCTAGGATAAATTCTATCTGGAAAAAAAAGACAGTTAAAGGAGCTCTATCCTAACAGGCAAAATTCACATCACAATCCAGTAGCTACACTGCCAGGAATTGTATGACTGAATACTGGAAACTGAATGTTTTCCTTCTTTTCCTGATGATATTCAGATCAAGAATTCTCCTTGTCTTGGAAGTCTTTTGACAGTAGATATTCAATAAATATCTACTGAATGAATGAATGATGAAATGATCTCCCTAAGTGTGGAGCCCAGCCTTGGCTAGGCCTTTGTCAGTATATCCTTCACACACTCATCTCTTACCTGCTGACAGACTCCCTGGATGCTGGCTGATCTATCAGAACCCCACACTTGTGAAGGTCAGAAATGCAAGGTATCTTCCTTGACCCCTGCTGCTATTCTCATCACTTCTGTGACTTCTCCTTCATTACACTGGACTCCGTTAAACCAAGTGCTTGCCTGAAATGTGCTTGGGTTACCATACTTTGTGGATACCAAGTTCTACTTGCCATTCTGCACCCTCTTGAGACACCTACAATGATTCTACATCCTCAGGCCAGCCTCATTTCATTTCAGTTTCAGCTCATGGCTTATCCAGCCCACAGGACTCATTGTGGCTAACTGAAAGCGTGCTATTTAGTCATGCCTACCATAGGCAGAGTTCTGAGAGCATACAAAACAGTGCAAGTAATTTCCAACAAATAGTATACAGTATTTCAAAACTTGGTTTGTAAATAGACTCTCTAGCAATTGGGAATGCATCTTTCTATACAAAAAAATGTATTTCAATAGTAATTTCTTCTAAAATATTCATTGAGCATCTCCCTATTTTGTACTGTTCTTGACACAAGAAAAACAGAGCAATGGGACTCCAGAGGTTCATAGAAGAACAAAGGAGATAATGATAGAAGTAAATAATACACATGCAATATAGCATGTATAAAAATAGGGACTCTCCACTGTATGATGAGAGTGAGAGTAAGGAGGTGCTCCCTCTGCCTGGGTGGATCAGGAAGGATCCACAAAGAGATGTTCCTGCTGAGGCCTAAAGAATGAGGAAATATGAAAAAGGCAGATGAGCGGAGAAGGGTGTTCCTGCTATGTGGCTGTCAGGTTGCCAGGTCAACACCCAAGTGTCTGTTTAACCCCTGCCTTACTCTGCACCACTATAGCACTTTACCAGAGATAGAAATGGAAGAGGCTTTTGTAGGCCAACCTTGTTTGTGTTGGGAGATTATGCTAAGACCCTCAGTAAGATAGAATTGATCCTCCTCAGCTCATGCCAACGCGCGTGCGCACACACACACACACATACTCTCTCTCTCTCTCTCTCTCTCTCTCTCTCTCTCTCTCTCTCTCTCCCTCTCTCTCCCACTCCTACTCTCACCACTCATCATCTGAGGCAGAGAAGAAAAACAATAGTGTTAGGAGGAACAATTCTTGTGCTTTCACTTTCTTATAGAGTCCTAGCTGATCCTGAAAATGGTTGTTAAGGACTGTACATTCAAGACAGGTTCACAATTTGAGGAACTAAGCAACTACTATAGAGACAAGGCTTGTGCATATGAAATAAAAAGGAGCCCAAGGCACTAGTTGCCAAAAGAAGGACACATGCTCTAAGCAAGCACTATACTCCTACCCATTTCTGTTTTTTTTCAGAAAATAGTTCAGTTTATTTAGTTCAACAAGTATTTTATGTTAAATGCCCACTATAGATCTGTTGATGATGTAAGACAACATTCTGAAATTCACAAGGCTGTATCCACCAAATTCTGTAAATATAAATAAATCTTCCTCTCAAATATATTAGATTGGTCAACTCTGGAGAGATTCTGGGGGGAGTCTAATTAATAGGAATTGTTTTACTGAATACAGGAAATACATCAACACTGAATAGGTATGAGAAAGAATTTACCACCAGTCGGAACTGTCCCAGTTGTAATGAATTGCCTTGGGAGGTAATAAGTTTCCCGTCAGCCTAGATAATTACTTGGCAGTGATTTTGTAGGGATGATGCAAGCATTCAGTGACCAGTAGGATCCCTTCCAATTATGGGATTGTGTGAATTTTTACAGCTCCTCCCTTGATAGCATAATGGAAAGATCTGGGAACCCACACTGTAGAGCTGTCATGATTCAGAAGATTAGCTATGGGTTCGGTTCACACAGGGTACCAGAGTCCAGTCTGAATGATTGTGAGGAAGCAAAGGATGGAATGATAAAATTTCTACCAAGAGCTTGATTAAACTCCCAAGGTGCTAATGGGGATGTCTGGGGAGAGCCTTGGAATGCGAAAATTCATGAGTATTCCAAGGGGACCATGGTCATTAGACAAACAGAATCCCAACAGAAAGACCTAACTAAAAAATATAGTTCCTTGAAGATGAGAGAAATAGGATACTAGAGTGATTTGAAATGTTCCTACTCTTTGGTCCCCACTCTGAGGAGTTCCCATGGGTGTTGCATGAAAATTCTTGGAGAACTCCACGCAAAGCTGTTTTCAAAGGTGTCCCCAAGAAGAATGTCTTGAAAAATAAATAAGCAGGAGATGGAAGTCACTCAGTTTCCTGAGTATAATAAGAGTAGATAGTGTTCATAGAATGGTGATTGTAAAAGAGGATCAAACAGCACGAGGGTCCTGGACAACAGAGGAGCAAGCTGTTTAAAATCTTGGCATTATGAAGCATGTCAAGATAAATCTCAGGGTTATAATTCACTGAGCTTTATAGAAAACAATGTCACTGTTTTGATGTGAATTTTAGCCAACTGTCCCTCAAACAAAGGACTTATATCTAGAACATATAAAGAATTGAAAAACATCAGACCCCCCAAATTCAAAGACCCAATCCAAAAATGGACATCTGAGATGAACACATACTTCTCAGATGAAGAAATACAAATGGCAAACAAATACATGAAGAGATGCTCAACATCACTGGTCATTTGAGAAATGCAAATTAAAACAACATTGAGATTTCATCTCACTCCAGAAAGAATGGCTGCCATCAAGAAATCAACCGATAACAAATGATGACGGGGCTGTGGGGAAAAAGGAACTCTTCTCCACTGTTGGTGGGAGTGTAGACTGGTGCAGCCACTGTGGAAATCAGTGTGGAGATTCCTCAGAAAACTAGGATTGGATGTCCCATTCAATCCAGCTACTCCCCTTCTGGGTATTTTCCCAGAAAAATTGAAAATGTCATGTCACGGTGATGTATGTGCACCCATGGTTTATAGCAGCACAGTTTGTAATAGCTAAATCTTGAAAACAACCAAAATGTCCATCAACCACAGAACAGATGAAAAATATGTGGTACTTTTATACAATGGAATATTACTCAGCTATAAAAAAGGATGATCTTGTGGTTTTACAGGTAAATGGAGGCAACTTGAGACTATACTCACAAGTGAAATAAATAACTCACATTTGTAAATGTCATACTGTCTCCTTAGTGCAAAAAATAAATAATAATAATAATAAACTGAAAGAGTAATAAGATCCAAAATGTACAATACATATTGTAATAATGAAAGGGAAAGAAAGTGCTCAAAATTAAAGAACAACTGGGATAGGATAATGGAGAAATGGAAGAAAGGAAAAGATTATATGTATATAGGCATACACATATAACTGTATGTATGCATAAGTGTGCAAGATAGATAACTATACTATTAATTCTGTTAGTTCATCAAAAAGAATAGTTTGTGTTGTCATTGATTGTCTGATTGTTTTTATGTCTAGATCTTGTAACTTGAACAACTACTTCTAAGATAACAACATACAATATGTTAACTAGTGTTGATTTCTTACCTTTTAAAGAAATTTTGTATTTCTTCTACCCTTTTTTATGTTTTGCTTTTTAAAATTAAAAATAGAGAAAGAGCACACATTTAGATCCTTACTCAATCAATTCTGAGCTCAGTAACTGAAAGAGGTTTTTGTTTTAACTCTTATGAGCTTCGAAGAGCAAAGGCTGAATTAGAAAATTTTCACCAAGTCCCCTCCAAATCTGTGATTTTTGCCTCCATGCTCAAAAGAGAACATTTTACAGGAAAAGAAAATAGATATCGATGGATCATCACAAATTATACACGAAGAAAGTATTCTGTAAATAAAGCAAAAAAAAAAATCTTGATTCTTAAGTTTTTATCTATGACTTCTCTATTTTCCTTTGCCTTTTTTTGTACTAAACTGTGCTGTAAGCAGTTAATCCAAATAAGTAGAAGTGACACTCATACATCACACACCAGGAGCATCCTTATTTTTGTGAGGAGAAAAAGCAGATACGTGCTGTTTGATCATGTCAAAACGATAACTGCAAAGCTTCCACAGACAAATGTCTGTTAAATCAGTGGGGGTTCTTCCCAGTGCCCAAGGAAACCCATCAAAAAGACTCAAATTATTTCTTTTTAAAAAGCTATCAACTTAACATTACAAATCATTTGCTATTCTCAAGAGAATTGCCTAGTATTGCAAAACTTGATAATTACTGATTCATGACTGATTTAGGAAAAACATCGACTTAAGTAATCAGGCCACACCACAAGGCTGGCAGGAAAATTAGCCTTTCTTTCATTATTTCTTTCATAAGTGTTTAACGTTTAAAAAATTAAGTTTTCAGCATAACACTAGTGGTTTGACTTTTCAAAAAGATCAGAATATCTAACAAACCAATTATATGTTCTGGAGTACCTATATTTTATCTAACTTTTATTCAAGTATCACTAACCAAAAACACAGGAAGTTATGAGAAAGTAGTTCCAGAAATCAGACTTGGTAATACATAGACTGTTTTCTGTAAAATATCAGATCTCAACCTCTCTGAAAGGACTCTACAAATACATAAACATCAACTGACAGTGCACTCTGTATAAACTAGCAGGAAGAATTTAATTGTCATTCTGAGCCAACGCTACCCACCACAAGCTGCACATACCTACACTGGCATAGCGCACGTTTCTCTCATATAAGTTCTGCTAAACAATCACTTCATTTGGTCAGCAAATAAAAAGCGTGTCAGAAAATGTTCATATGTACATGCTCCTGGGAAGATGTTTGCTATAAGAATATGTAAACCTCCTCTCTGCAAGAAGAAAATCTATTCCTTCTGTGCAGGAAATGTTTCTTCTACTTAAAATTAAGAAATTAAGAATAACATGCTTTTGTTAATAAAAGGTATGTCCTTGCCATTGACCTACTTTTTACTGTAAGTTCTTAATATGCATGTATCAAAAATATTTAAATTGTAGATCAATTTACTAAGACAAATCATTAATGTTCTTGCAAGGAAAAAAGACTCAAGTCTTTGAGGAATGGATAATTTAAATAAGCATTTTATCAGGGCTCTGTTTTCTCACAGATCGCTAATATGCAACTTAGAAATTTGTTTGAAGCAACTTGATAAAATACATTAACATTATACAAGTTTATGCTTAGATCCAAAAGGTCTACTTTGATGGATTTATTATTTTATTATTAAAATTTCTAAAAAATATTTATTGCCATGGAGTTTATAACAGAAATACATACATCTATACTAAACAATACAAAAGTTCTTAAAGAAAATACAACCTCTCAACAGAATACCATGCAGCTATGAGATTTATTTATGAACACTGGTAATAATATGAGGCTGTTTATAATATTACATTAAAGAGCAGAATATAAATTTATCATAGCTATCCAGCTATCCACACATAGAAACCATTGACTTATAACTATTCTTACAAAACTAAAATTTATCCATATAAAAAAGATAAAGTAGAATATAAATAATTTTCCTTCCTTTACTTTTTCTATATATTCCAAATTTTCTTCACTGACACACTTAAAGAAATAGTTAAACTAAAACAGGAATAATTTTAAATGGACATATATTAAAAATAAGAGTCAATATTACTGACCAAAATTAAATTAGGCCTGAGGAAAGTCAGATGTAAAGAAAAGATTTAAGTAGAATTAATATTTATTGAATTAAATTCATAATTCATTCAATGAATAATTATTTAAATTCTCTGAGGGAGGGAAGGAATCATGGAAATCGTAGTTAAGCCAGGAAAAAATCTATTCCATATTATGCAGCAGCAGAAGATATGAACCCTGGGGTGACAGATGTAATCGAAGAACTAAAGTAATATAGCAGCAGAGCATCCATAGGAAAAGAAACTTTCCACAAGTCAGAGGTCAGAAGTGTTAATAGTGCAGAGATGCAGTGAGGTTAAGGAAAACAAGGAGAGACAAAAAGGCACTGGCTACTCAGGAAAACAAAGAAGAGAAATCAAACTTCAGAAAGTAAGACGGGAGAAGGGACAGCAAAAGGGTCATTTGTTTTATCCTTTACAAAATAGGGAAGACCAGTGTGAATTGAGAGGCAAAAGGTAGAGAGAGACCGCACACTGAAATGTGAAAACACCCAAGAACCCCCTGTCCTCTGCCCTCCTCACCATCTGAGGAGGTCCAAATGCCTGCATCTGGTACAGAAGTGAAGCCCAAATCTTCCCAAGAACTTTTGGGGCTTTATCATTAAACCATCCCTCAACATGAAGCATCTCTTCTACTCAAACTACGCTGATGCTACTCCACACATGTACCCACGTGGTTCTTCCCTGTCTCTGGACTAGTCCTTATCTGCTTCTTTCTCACATCCTCCCCATTTCCCTTAATTGTCAGGCTCCAAGTCCATCCCTGGCTCTGAGGGCTGCCAAAACAAAGCACAACAGACCAGGTGGCCTAAGACAACGGACAACATACATGGGCTCACCCTTCTACATGCTGGAAGTCTGGAGTCAAGAGGTTGGCAAGGCCATTCTCTCTCTCTCTGTCTGTCTCTGTCTCTGTCTCTGTCTCTCTGCTGTAAGAAAGACTATTTCTGTGCCTGTCCCTTCCTCCTGGTAGTGCCTGGCAATGTTTGGTGTTCTTTATTATATACATGCATCACTGCCATATCTGTCTTCACACAGCCTTCCATGTGTGCCTGTGTCTCTGTTTCCTTTTATAAGGACTCAAGTCATTTGATTAGGAGCCACCCTAATTCAGGGTAACTTTAACTCAACTAATTAAACTGCAAAGACTTTCCAAATACGGTAATATTTTTAGGTAGATATGACATAGAAGGTAGTACTACTTAACTCAGGACAATCATCATCAATTCTTTGCGGGGTGGCCATTCCAGTGTGGTCTCCTCTACTCCCAATCCATCTACTCTCTTTATGACTCTAAAATTTGTATCCCCAGCCTCAGACCCTTTCTCTAGATCTATATTCCCGGGATTTTACAGCTGTTTCCAAAAGAGAACCTGAATTCCATGGTGCCTCTTATACTTAGTTTTATGTTTTAATTCATGATAGATCAATCTGATCCCAAGTAGAAGCACTGGCATTATCTTAAATTTTCTCTTTTTTTAAATCACCTCACACCATGTAGATCAGACAATAGAGACTGTAGATTGCATCTCACAAACTTAACTCAAATGTGAACTCATTTTACAACTCCAATGCCAAGGCCCTAGTTGGAGCACTTATCCTTTCCTTAGACTATTCAGGCAACAAAATCTTCAATTTAGTAAGATAAAGCACCTATTATGTCCTAAGTGTTGAGCACACCAAGGGGAATTGTGTCAATGCCAGTTTCTCAGCTGTTCTCCTTGCTACCAGACTTAAATACATTTCCTTGTAAGAAAACAAACCCAGTAATATTATGCTATGACTTCTAGGCCTCTGTAGACTCTCATTGTCTAACTAGATGAAATGTGAGATCTCCTTTAGTCAGAAAGACAGCTCACAATCTGCTTCTGCACACATGCCATCAGTCTTCACCCCCAGCCCTTGATAGGTTTCTTGCTTTTTCCAGATCCTTCCCTGAGAAGAATGCTTTCTAAGTATCCTTTCTTCTTTCTATGCCCTTGCAAGACTTTACCTACTTTTAAAGTGCAGGTTAAATGACCCATCCATCCTCACATCCCTTCAGAATCCAGCAGGCTACCTCCTCGCTCTATCCCCGCTCAGTGCCTTATTCAAACCCCTATACTTCCACATTCCTTGCACTGAGAGTTATCTTTTAATCTGTGTGTCTCCATCACTAGACCGTGAGCTCACAGAAGACTAATACCAGGTGTTATGCATTTTTCTTGGTCTGAATGAATTGGATTATGAATGCCCCCCACCCTCTACATGTGAATCCTACCCAACATTTCAGGCTTAGTTTAATCCCAGCCCCTACCCTGGACATTGTCAGGCCATGAGTGTCTTCCTGTTCTGAGTGGGCTCAGCACTTACCCTCTGTCTCATAGACGCTGAGCTATCAAATGCATCTGTTTTCCTTTTTGAAAAAAATTTCTTCTCCAAAGCTTAGTCCAATTGTTTGCATCTTACTTGGTGCTCTGCAAATATTTGCTAATTGTCAAATCCTTTGGGTAATGCAGTTCTAGAGGAAATGAGAAGGGGTGATCCTAAGGCGGACAATAGTCTTAGTTTCAGAACAGATGTATGATGTATTTCCTCTCACAAAACTAGAAGGATGAGAAGGAGAATACAGGCAGATGACAGAGCTTTCATCTTATTAAAAAATATGGAAAAATAACACACTAAGTATGCCACACAAATGTCAAATACAGCCAATAAAAACCAGTGAACATTCATTATCCATGGAGAGATAAGAAAGAAAGGGCAAGAAAATAAGTAATTTATCTATAGTGGAATACATCATATACATGCCTACTTTATATAATGTTACCACTGCAGGTTTCATGGAAAGGTGAAAGGAAAAGAATTTCAATGGGCAGGCAATTCTGCCCACTATTCCACTGAAGGAGCATTCACTTCCCTTGGGTCCCTCGTATAAAGATCTTGATGCAGAGGCTGACTGTTGAGTTTAAAGATAAACTCAAGCCAATTTCTTCAGTAATCTGTTTCAGTAAGGAAAACACTAGTTGTGCAGAAATTGTCAGGAAGAAGAACGTGCATTAGTATCCAATGTATCACATATTTCTGATTTTATATACTGAATTTATGAATAAATTAAGAGACTATCAAGGATATTGACTTCACATGATTTTTATACTATATACTGACTTTAGCACCTAATTCCTTAGTAAGATATAACTCCACTATTTAAATCAAATCACCTCTTCTAATATTTAGCCACTATTAGGAGCCCTTAAGTTATTGCCTATTTATAAAGCTTATTTTTGGCATTAGTCTTCCACTGCTGCTTGACACCCTAAGCATTTGGAACCTAAAGAAGTGATGGCGAACATCTCAAAGATGAGTTCCCCAAACTGTAACCCAAAATCCACTTATTTATCACAAAATGCCAACACTGTAATTAAAACCTGAACTCTGATGTCTTAGCTTATAAAAAAATAAGTCATACATTAATATCTTTTGTTTTAAAAGAAAACCAACCTGCATGCCATAGGTTCACCAAAACTACCCTGCAGCAGATATGGCACAATGCCAAGGCCAGAACAAACTGCTGAGTTGTGAAAGGCCATTTTATCAATGGTGACATCTCCATAATCAAACTCAGAGTCTAAAATAAATAATTCAACCAAATGTGTGAGTCGCATACTCTCATTTGTGGCTGTAAAATGGCTATCAGGAAGGGAGAGGCTCTTGCTTGACCCAAAATTACTCATTAAATAAGTTACTGAATGTTATCACATCCAACTGAGAAGGGATGGAAAGCCCCAGAGTAAAGGGTAATAAAAAAGAAGATGCTGTCATCAGCATTTTTCTGAAAGATAATTAAAAAGTCATTAGGGAAAGAAGGCTGCCTTTCTTAGTGGCCTGGAAGGGAACATCATGTCAAGCAAAGATCCATCTACTTCTCTAGAGAAAACAAAACAAAAGAGTAAAATATCTGGGGGTTAATCAATAAAACATAGACATATGAAGAGATTAATCAGGATGCCTTCATGTTTAATTAAATTATCATGTATCATCTCTAATTTAAAAGCAACATTTTTAAAGTAATATATGATTTTTACAGCTAACTTCTAACATGTCACTTCCTCGTCTTCTTTCATTTCACTCATAGAATTTCATCCACAAGGCAGTAGGGATCAGAGGAAAAATGAGCAATTACTGAGTGTCGTAGAATTATCAAGATAAGATTTTGGATAATTTAAACTTTAAAAATAACTATGCTTTATCGCCAGGGTGGGCTTCAAGACTTGGGTTATTCAGATAATTTGGCCATTATTAGAGGCGACATTCTAATTGTGCTTCTGACACTAGAAAATTATTTCAAACTGTTTCAACATGCTCTGTAATGAAGCAATGTAAGCTTAGATATCATCCTGGTTAAAATTTTAGTTTGCTGTTATTTCTACTTTATTGGTCAACCAGCTCCTTTTAACTTCTGGGTCAAAGTTTTTGGCATTAAAGCAAATAAATTCATTCTGTTTTTTCAGGCATAAATGATATGCAATAAGCGTCTAAGAACAGAGGTTCCTCATTCTGGTTATGTTTTACTTTCTTGCAAACACATACTCATGCTTAACTGAACTGCCTCCAAGCGATTTTTAAGCATTAAAGGTGAACACAGCCCTCCTTTTTCAAGGCTATTTTGGACATCTGTTGTAAAACAAAATGTAAATTACTTTTTAAAAGCCTAATATGAAATAAAAAAGCACTAGTCAATAAATCACTCCAAGTTTAAATTCATATAAAAACAAACTAGAATGAATGATGGGTAAGCACCTTGTAATGCTGAACAGGAAAGACATTTAAAACACTTGACAAGAAGTTCAAATTTCCCAATCTACTAGATAAACTCCTCTTTCTACACTTCTCCTAGATTCCACAAGATCCTGTTTTTCTCTCTACAATAAACCATAATTTACCTAGACTACAGTCAGCCAAAATTAAAATAAGGTGGTGTTTTCTATATTCTCTTTTCTGTTAATTTATAGCTATTTACTGAATACCTATTATGTTCCTAACACTGTTGCCTATAGTGGACATATGGCAGCTGTCACACGACTATGGTTTCATGAGGAAAAAATAACCAGTAAACAAATTTCCAGAAATATAGCCTATAACACAGCTTCCAACACACCCCTAAAAGTGATCCTGATTCAGTTTAACCTCTATCACCTTACTCATCTGTAACTACAGGGCTTGGTAATAACAGCCATGTCTATAAGTAAAAAGCACTATAAAATCCCAAAGTACCACAAAAGTTCATATACCTTTAGTTTCAAATATATTTCTTGTTTGGTGATCTTTTTAAATGTAAGTAGTAATATATATATTATAGTAATAAAACTAACCTATTCTTCCATTTTATAAATAAATGGAGACTGAAACCTGTTTTTTAGCCAAAACAATGCTCAGCATAGAATTTCAACAGGTCAAGAAACAATTAATGAATAAAGGAAATTATTTCCATAATGCAAAACCCATGCTAGTGCCACTTAGGTCTGTGGCCATATAAGCTACAAGATTCAATTGGAAGTGTTTCTATTTTATTACTATGAATTTCTGGTTTGTGTGAAATGATTCCATAGATAAAAAGGAACCTTAATTAGAAAGTCCAAATTTAACCTATGAAGAAGAGCCTTACGATTTTCCATTTGGGTTATCCACACGCCCCTCTCTTTATCCTCATCACCCCCATCTCTTGAGAAATAAGAAAGTCCATTATTCCCTTTCCAAATAAATATGTTTCTAATTCTCTAATAAGCCACCAATAATTATATCAGAGGGAGAAATTCAATATACTCAAGATTCTTATTTTAGGAAAACAGTACATATATGAGGTCAACAAAACTTTTTAACTCCTAAGACTCTGCTTAACACCCCATTTTATAGAATCATGGGGATTTTTGAGAATAAAAGATGCACTTCATATCAGTGTTAATAAATAAGACCAAGGGATGAAAAGTTCATCTTTTTTCAAAGAGTAAAATACATAGATAGATAGAGATAGAGATAGAGATGGAGATGAAGATGGAGATGGAGATGGAGATGGAGATAGATATTAAGGTACATTTGAAAACACAAAGCCAATCATTTTCGTAATTGGGTTTTCATATTATGCAACTAACAAGTATGTTTATAACATCAATTTAAGCACAATACTTTACACTGGTAATAATGATAGCATTTACTATTTTATATTTTTATTTTTGATAAATTATTTGGTAATCAGAACAATATGTTAACTATCTGAAGAAAGAAATAAAATTAAATTCCTACTTCTCAAGCTTCATCAAGATAAATTTCAAATGAATTAAATAGTTAAACACTTAAAACATCAAGCCATAAAATTACAAAAATATTTATGAAGATCTGAATATTCATAAAAGATTTTCTAAGCTTAATGCAAAGGAAAATCCATAAAAGAAAACGTTGACAAGTCAGACTACATAAAATTCTTAAATTCCTAGACTTACAATCCATCAATATGCTGTACAGCATACCTAAAGTTTTTTAATAAAACATTCTATACCATTTTAGAAGCATACCTTACATAGCAAGAAATTAAAGAAATTCTTCAGAACCAAATATGAGTCAAAAGATACAATGTACAAAAAATAATCAATCACATTCTGGAAGTTTGAAGCTTTTTATTTTAATATGGAACAAGAGACAAAGTCAACAGAAATTAATATGGATATGCTTCCATAAAGCTGAACACTTGAAAGGAGATATTCCCAGTGAAAAAAAATAATTTTTTTAAATAAAAGAAATCTAAAACTATTCCCCTATTCTACAAAGAAAGAGTTCTAGATTCCAAAGTCTGGATTCTGGATAGAGAGGGGAGAACAATATGCAATGTATTAATTATTGTAACTCTCCTACTGACCTGTTTTGAAACCCTGTTTTATTGTTGTTGTTGTTGTTGTTGTTGTTTCACTCTATAAAATAAAAAAAAAATCAGGGGAGAAAAAGAAGAAAACACCTGAGAACTCATAACTTCAGGGTAACTTTAATTTTTGTTGGGAGCATAACTTGAATTATCTGTGTGGCTTGGAAACAAATGAATAAAAATTAAAACAGACCAAAGTGGTTCTTGATTTTGTAGTACCCCAGTTGGCTCACAAAAACAAAATAAAATTCTCTCTATAGAATATTACTTAAACCCTGGCCTCACAGATAGTTTCAGTAGTTGTGTGGTCTCAAATAAAAATCACCCCTCAAAATAAGAAAACAACCCACTATGAATAAGAGTCAGTAAAATAAAATGACTTAATCATACTCAGAAATTGCAGATACTGAAATTATCACATACTAAATTTAAACATATAAAGATTTAATGTGTTTCAAGAAAAAAAAACATGAAAATTACCAAAAAACAAGGAATTATAAAACATTGAATAGACTTGAGAAAGACAAAATATTACTTTCAGGAATGGAAATGATCATAATTAAGATAATAAATGTAATGGTCAAGTTAATCAAATCAGCAAGTTAGAGATAAAGAAAAAAATCGGTGAAACTGAGTATTCATATACAGCAATGAAGATCAAGGACTGACATATTAAAGAGAAGTTAAGAGATGTGGAAGAAAAAGAAAAAGAAGATAGAAGTATATCTAACATCATGACCAAAATAAATAAATAAATAAATAGTAAGGAGGTGCCATAAAATAAAATTGCTAGAATTGTAGAAAGACATAAATTCTCAGATTATAACAAGGCCAAGGAAGAATAAGTAAAAAGAAAAAGTCCATACTTAGACACACACACACACACACACACACAAAATACTTGAATTAAAGAATTAAAGAGATACTTTTTTTTTTTTTTTTTTGGTACCGGGATTCAAACTCATGACCTCGTGCTTGTCAGGAAGGCATTTGCATCGCTGAAAAGGGATACTTTTTAAAGCCAGAGAGAAAAAAATTATCTACAAATGATTAAAAGTAAATGCTGATATCTATGGTAAAAGTGAAAGCAAACAGACTTTGGAACAGTATCTTCAACAGGCTGACTGACGATAACCCTGAAACTGGATGTATTTTTCAAGATAAACATGACAAAGACATTTTTGGACACACATATTCTTACTAAAGAAATTCTTATAGGAAACACTCTAGGATAAAACTGAAATGAAGATCAAAAATGCAGGAAAAATTATCGAGAGAATATAGTAAACATGTGAGTATTTCAAAGAAATATTGATGACAATAAAAACAATCAAATGTGGAAGTAGAAAAAATAGAACAAAATGGTATAGAAAATGTTTTTCAACATCTTCTGTGATAGTGTTCTAAGATTCTTACGTTGTTCAAAAGGAAAGAGAAGATAGTGGTCATCTTTGAACATTTTTATAAACACATATAACGTAAATTTTAAGATTACCCCAAAATTAATAGAAATAGTACACACAATTAAAAATTATAAGAGGAAAACAGACAGTGACAAAAACAACGTAATGACAAACAAAGCCAGCCAAGCCGGGTGTGGTGGCGCACGCCTTTGAACCCAGCACTCGGGAGGCTGAGGTAGGAGGAGCGTTGTGAGTTTGAGGCTGGCTTGGGCTACAACGTGAGTGCAAGGCTGGCCTGAGCTACATAGTGCGACCCTGCCTCAAAAAACCAGGGCTGGAAGTTTGGCTCAGTGGCTTAAGTGCCTGCCCTGGCAGGTGTGAGGTTGTGAGTTCAATTCCCGGTGCTGCAAAAAAAAAAAAAAAAAAACAAAGCCAAAAGTAGACAAAGAGGGAAATAAACAGAAAAAATGTAAAGAGAGAATGAAAGTTAAGATAGTACTGATGTATTCAAAGTCAATAATAACCATTATATATAAAAATGACTGAACTCTGTCTTTCAAAGGACATACCAGGCAAATACTAACCAAAAGAAAAAATTAAAGGCTAGCAATGTTAAGGAAACAACTAGTTATCATGTGGGAAAAGAAAAAAATTAGATAGCACCTACATTAGTTAATTGTCGTTACAGAATAAACTACCTAAAACTAAGTTCCTTAAAAACAACAGTGGCTTCTTACTATCAACAAGTTTACAAGTCAAGTGGAATTCAGTTGAAATCAACTAGGTTTGTTTAGGCTGCTTGGCTAGAGCAGTCTACCTCCTCTTGGGACTAGTGGGCAAGCTCAGACATATTCTCCTCAGTGGGAATCAAAGAAGCAAAAGTACTCAAAAATACCCCCTAAAGCTAGAGCTCAGAAGTAAGGTTTTGTCTGTTCATTCTGTTACCCAAAATAAGCCATATGACCAGATTAAGAATTGGGGAAATACCATCTAATTTTACTGGCATAACTTAAATCCACTAGCCAAAAGGATATGGACACTGGGAAGAGTGCAGAATTGGAATGATTAACACAATTGCTGAAGGGGGAAAATTAAACTTTTAAATAAAAACCTGCCCAGGATGCCCACCAAGACCAAGCAGACATGTCTGGCAAGCCTGAAAACAGAACACTTCTCCCTTTGTGTAAACCACTGTCTTTGCTACCCTTGTATTACTGATGGCCTTACAATGTAACAGGACAATCCTTCCTTTGTACAACCCATGCTTTGTATAACTGATAGTCTTATGATGTAGGCTGAAATGTTTAAACTCCTTCAGCAACCCATGATGTCACCCAAGCCTCCAATCATATGCACCCAATCTGCCTATGTACTCCCCACTCACTTTCCCTTTAAAAACCCCAAAACCCCACCAGACAGGGATCTGGCTTTTTGGGAGAGATCCTAGTCAGAAGCTCACTGATATAATAAACTACCTTTTTAACCTCCTTGGTGCTGTTTCTTCCTGTGTTTGGTCTATTTTCCTAAAATTTCTTGGTTCTCCCACCAAGAAGACCATGCTGACCACTTAGGTCACTGACAGAGGCCTAACAGCCAAAGGAGGAACCTCTGTAGGCTCCCTGATGTGAAGGATCACCCACTGGACATTTTTGCAGTCACCTAGTGAGGCTGAGACCAAAGGCCCCTGTGTGGTGCTAACAGCTCTCATCATATAAAAGAGGGGGAAAGGACACAGTCAGGTCAGATCTTCAGATAAGGTAAGGCCCCCAAGGTTGCACTAGTCAGTCAGTTAGTTAATCCTGTTCACAGTCTAGCAGAAGGAGAGCTTGATCACTTCCTGTCAGTTTAGACCACGCATGATGAAAAGGGGTTGGAATGTTTAACTTCTGAGTGCCTGGTGTATGATTGCGCATATGTTTGTGAAGAACATGAAAGCAGTAGGATGGATATTCTGTCTGTGCTCCTCAGTGAAAGGACACCTCGAGACCTCAGAGCTATAGAGCTTGACTAGACTCCAGCCTGCAGATCCATAGGTGCATTTAGTACAGACAGAACAGAGAATCTATCAGTGCTTCTCCATAGTCTGAATGGTCCCACTGTTGCTGAGAGGCAAGCGGCCAAGTGGGCATCTGAATGGTCTCTCTATGACCCCTAACCTTTGTCTGTTGTGCCACTGTTCAAGGGCATACCACATACACAGCAGGGAGATAGGATGGCATCTAATTAGTCAAAGCTTATAATTCTGGAATATATATTAAAGAATTTTTTTAATAAAAGACTTTTTCTGAGGATTATAAAGTTAAAATGAAACCAAACTGGCTCTTTTCTTGACCAAAACTCCCTGAACAAAGACCCCATTCTTCCTGAGGATTCTTTCTTAGCAAATATATCCTCCCTTACTGGCCTCCACAGGAGTTGCCAGAACTTATAGTTCCACTGGGCCAGCCCTCCCCCACCCAGTCCAGGCTCCTCTACTCCCATCAGGTTGTACCAGTTCAAGCCACCAGTCCTTCTATTGCCAGCCTTATGCCAGTTTATCTGATACCAGGCTGACCTACCTCACCACCCCCAACTCAAGAGAGTTCAGTCAATCATTGCCTGTGTTCTCTCACCAAGACCCTCCCCACCAAAGCCTTCTGCTGTACAGCTACCCTTATATACCTATCCTGGTCTGATGGCATCACTTAACACCCATTTGGGATGACTGTCAGCAACTCCTTCTGACTCTGTTCAACACTGAGGAGCACCACCAAATTTTAACAGAAACTGAAAACTGATTAGAGGGAAAAGTCCCTGCTCTCACTGTCAATCCTGATAAACGGGGAACTTCAGCCTTTCCAAAGGACTACCCCACCTGGGATTACAACACCCCAGAGAGAAAAAAAGCAATCCACAGATACTGTCAAGCACTTCTCAAAGGTGAAGAGGAGGACAAAAAGCCCATCAATATGTCAAAAGTTACTACTGTTACCTAGAAGCCTGATACAAGCCCTTCAGACATTTATGAGAGACTCTGAAAAGCCTACAAGGTCCACCCTGAGGCCCCAGAAAATCTGCAGATGGTAGATGCAGCCTTCATTGCACAACAAGCACCTGGTTATCACAAGAAAGTCCAGTCTGATAGATGGCCATACCCTCTGGCCAAAGACCAACGTACAAAATGTAAGAGCTATTTATTAGAAAAACAAATACTCTAAAAGAGAAGGATTCTCAAAAGCTTTAACCTAGACCAGATAATACTCTGGTTTCTCTTCAGATTGTATAAATCTTTTGCCTTTTTAACCTAGACCAGATGACAACACTTTCATCAGTCCGATGGGCTCAAAAAAGACCAGACCAGGTTCCCTTCTTCAGCTGGACTACTAGGAACTTACAGTCCACATCCACATGCATCAAAAAGTACTCCACGCCATGAAAGGCTTAACTAGAAATTCAACCACACATCTAGAGGCTTCAGAACGGCAAAATACTCACAGACTGTAAAGACGCAGAAAGGTTTAAAACTCATTTACCCTCTTTGGAGAAGCCCTGAAGTTTGGTTTTCCAGCACAGAGTATCACTGCACCCTCTTCCAATACACTGATCTTCTGGCTAATGGAAATCTGCCTGCTGGAAAGATACAGAAGCTCTGCTACAACATCTGACAAAAACTGGTATCTTGGAAAAACAAGGTATCTTTGAAAAAAGCACAAATCTGCAAACGAAAGTCAGATAGCTGGGATTTTACTAAAATCAGGGACACTGTGCCCTTGGACTAAAAAATAAGATCACATGCTCTATCCTTATCCCAGTCACAAGAAAAAACAATTCCACAAATTCATTGAAACTGTTGGCCTCTACAGAATCTGGATCCCTGAGTTCATAGAAAAATAAAAGTAAGGTCTCTACATAATGGCTTGTCTAGAAAAGATGCTGGCACTTTTGACTAAAACCCAAAACAAGAAAAAGCCTTCAATGACATTACAAAGGCCCACTCTATAGCCCCAGTCTTAGGAATTCCATATGTAACTCACACATTTAACTTTTTTGTTGATAAATAATGACATATGGCTTCAAAGATGTTTACTCAGACTGTCAGACTTACTCAAGCTTATTGTAGGCCAAGACTATCTTACTGCCACATGCCGTACTGGGCCTCCTAAACAACCACGGACAATGCTGGCTCTTCAATAGCCAAGTTGTCCAGCACCAAAGACTCTTATGCAAAATCCTTGACTCACCTTCCAAATGATCAAGCCTCTAAACGCTGCTACTTTCCTGCCCACCAAGCTTACTACTCCCTAACCACAACTGTCTAGCTCTAAACTGATGAACTTTTTGCCAGCCAGTTTGATTCTGAGTACTCTATGTTTGTGGATAGAAGTAGCTCAGTCAAGGATAAAAACCACCAGGCCAGATATGCTGTTGTTACCACCTAAGAAGTGCTCCTAGCTGGAACCCTTCCCCAAAACTGGCCTACTCAATGGGTTGAACTGTGGGCCTTAAATAAAGCTCTCAACTGGGCAAAAGGGGAAAAGGTAAGCATATACACTGACTCAAGGTATGCTTTTACCACTGTTCATATCCACAGAATGCTATAAAAGGAGTGTGGACTCCTAATGCAGAAAAAAAAACAAATTAAAAACAAGGATAAGATTTCACAACTTCTGGCTGCAATTTGCAAACCTAAGAGTGCTGCCATTATCCACTGTAAAGGGCATCAAAAAGTAAAAGACACTGTCACTTTTAGAAATCACAAAGCAGACGAGGCCACCAAATTGGCAGCAGGGAGCTCCACCTGGGAACATATGATTTAGTACAGATTCTAGGAGCCCAATATGAAATACCCCCTAAAACTGTCCTTAGTCTCTGGAGTAGGCCCCTCCACTATTCCAAGGAAGAAATTAAATGGGCACAACAGGGAGGGGCCTACATGGGACCAAAATGTACTTGGATTTTACCAGAGGATCAGATGATAGTTCCACAGGACTTGGCCTATGTGTGGGTAAAGTGGCATCATGAGGAAAATGGCACATGGAGGAAAAAGTGCTGTGAATTGGCTTCTTAGTTACTACTATCATACTCCAAAGTAGCCTCAATCTGTGGCTCTTTTAGTCAGAGATGTCAAACTTATGAGAGGACTTAACCCTCCTCTGGGCCTAAACCTCCACCTGTTATTCAATATGCTGAATTTTCCCCTTTTGGAAACCTGAAAATAGATTTTTCAGAAGTCATGTAGAGGTTACAAATATCTCCTGGTACTTGTCTGTACTTATTCTGGTTGGCCAGAGGTATTTTCCAGTAAAACAAAAAAGCCACTGAAGTCTGTAGGGTATTAGTAAGAGAAATTATTCCCTGATATGGGCTGCCCCTAACCACGGGCAGCGATAATGGGGCTGCATTTGTGGCACAGATAACCCAGAAACTGACTAAAGAGTTAAAAATCAGATAAAATTTACACACAATATACAGGACAGAAAGTTCTGCAAAAGCTAAAAAAAAAACAAGTCAAATTGTAAAGTCAACATTGACTAAATATCGCCAAGATATCCAGGCACCATGAGTGGATTTGCTTTCCATGGCCCTCCTCAAGATCCAAAGCTCACCAGGGCCCACAGGAAATACATCTTTTGAAATTCTGTATGGGAAACCCCCACCTATTAGGGGTCTTCAGGGAGACCTGTACCAGCTAGGGAACATATCTCTGCAGGAACAACTTCACGGTTAGGAAAATCCTCTTCTCAAATACACAAAAATGTAGCTGGGAGACCTGCCATACTCACAGACACAGCTGCCCACACATATAACCCTAAGGATATAGCTTAAAGATTGAAAAAGGAGCCCTTTCAACCTGTCTGGATTGGGCTGTTGTAATTGTTTTGACCACGCCCACAGCAATAAAGGTATCTGAGGTCCAACTGTGAATCCATCATTTGCAGGTCAAGAAAGCTCACTTGGATGACTGCTGGAAAGTCCACCTGGTTGATGCAAATGCCCTGAAGACAACTCTGAGACAACACACTCAAAGCCCTGCTCTTGTCAAACTGGAAGCTGACAGGTCAACAGATGGCTGAAGTTGGGTGGACATTGTATACTGGAGCATCTGCCTTGATTAGTTCATGCTTTGCTATCCAGTTTGGTTTCTAGTCCCCTACATCCCGGTAGTTTAAGTATTTACTCTAGGATTCTGGGCTGTGTCTCCAGAGGATTGAAAAGTTCCTTATAAGGTAACTTTTGTTCTCTTGTACATTGTTACAACTATTAGACTGAGTACTCTAACCTGCCTTTCCTAATCAAAGGGCCAAAATAACTGCCACAACTAATCTGTGTCTTATCCTACTCAGCTTGCTTTACCCACATGCTTGCCAAGCAGACTCAGGCCACTGGGAGTTCCAAACCCAACTTTATGGCATTAACCCCATAATGATTCTCAATCAGACTAGATGGGACCCCTCTCAGTCTAAAGTGTACTTTATTTTGACACATGCCCAATTCAAATCAACAATCCTGGTCAGGATACCCAAGGCTATTTTACAGGCTGCAGGGGTTTAAAATGGGAATGAGAATACGAAGCCAATCACAAATATATCTGTCCTGAATAGTGCCAAGTAAACGGTTACTGCAAGGGCAAAACTACTATATAGTTCTGCCACAGATGGGACTTGGTAGATGAGTGTCTTGGTAGATGGGAGGAGATTGGATTCATTTATTATCCTGAGAGTCATCAAAGTCTGGATCCATCTGCCCTGCATCAAAATCTCTACCTCAAAACCACCATTATTCCTACTGGCCCCCACTCCAGCAGCTAATTGCACACAGCCCCCACCATCTAACCTTTTGCTCCTGGTCAACAGCACCCATCAGGTCCTCCAAGCTGTAGATCCAAAATAGGGAAATGATTGTTGGCTCTGTGTGCCCCTTGCAGCTTTCACTTACTGTACTTTAGGCCTGACTTTGAATAGTACCAACCTTAACTCTTCCTCTACAGATGATTCCTTGCTCCAGCCCCACCCAATGGATGTATGGGGAAATGCCACATGCCTTCTGAGTTCCTCTGCAAAACCAAACATCCAAACTGACCGTATCAATGTTCTGATAGCTACCTCAGGCTTCCTGATGGTCCCTCATGGGATCGTCTTTATTTGCTCTAACAGGATCTACCAGGTGTTTTCGAGCACTAAAGTAAAACACACTAAAGTAAGTCTCTGTGTGCTTGCCTGCCTCATACCTGACCTCTCTATCTACCCAGGACAACAGAGTTCCACATATGCCCACCATCCTTGCAAAAAGCATAATCCAGTGGTAGTGCCAATCATGGCTGGGATAACTATAGCAGGGAATCTAACCCTCAGTGCCACTGCCATAGCTATAGGCCAACAGCAGTATTTACAATTGGACACCCAGATAGAGGATAGTTTTATAGCAGTGTAAGGAGCACTAGACACACTCCAAGACCAAACTGACCTCTTGGCAGCAGTGGTCCTCCAAAACGGTACAGCTTTAGATCTCCTCACTGCTCAACAGGGAGACACTTGCTTATTCTTAGAAAAAAATGTTGCTATTGTGCTAATAAGTCAGTGTTGTTAGAGAAACTGCCTGCCAGTTATGAGTACAAATAAACCAGCATATCCAAGAAAGACAGATGGGCTCCCTGGGAAACTAGGAGCCATGGATAGCAGCTCCATTGGGACCACTAACTGGCCTCTTCTTCATTTCCCTAACAGGACCTTGCCTATTAAATTGGTTCACCTCTTTTGTCAAAAAACAAATAAAGAGGAACCAGGGATTTAGCTCAGCAGCATAAGTACTTGCCTGGCAAGTGCGAGGTCAGGAGTTCGATCCCTGGTACCAATAAATAAATAAATAAATAGCATCAACCTTCAGTTGACTTTAAGATCAGGTCCCTCCTACACATCCCTAAATGCCAGCATCCCTGAAAATGATTTTTCTGATTAACTAAAAAGAATGGGAAATGAAAGGGGAAAATTAAAATAAAGGCCTGCCCAGGATTCCTGCCAATACCGAGCAGACATGTCTGGGGGTCCAGTAACAGAACACATCTTCCTTTGTCTTTGCTGCCCTGTGTAACTGATGGCCTTACAATGTAACTTAAAATGTAACAGGACTCAGAGGCTCCACCAGCACACTCCAGGAGTGTACCCTCACTAGCTGTGCACAGGATCCAGCTCTTCCATCTCCCATGACTCAGTGCAACCCACCAGGGGAATGCCCTGCTAGCCTCGCAGGACACAGAGGTACTGAGCCCAGCCCAGGACTCCAGAACTGCTCATCAGGGACTGGCTAGCGTAGCTGCAGGGCCTTGGAGAGCTTGGGCTCTGCTCACCAGAGCGCAGGGTGTGAGTGAGTTCCATTGTTCAGTGGAGTGGCATGCACGGCAGGTCCTAAAGTTTGTGGGCCCACCCAGGCAGGAGCAAGGCCCCAGCACTGTAGGCCTGGGATTCACCCAGTCTTGACTGGCACTCCAGAGGCTCTGAAATCCTTGCAGCCAGACTCAGGGTCTGGGTGGCGCCACACTCAGGGGTACACTCTGCCTAGCTGCCTGGGTCCAGGAGGTCTTGGCCCCCACCCAGTAAGGCGGAGGCTCCACCAGCACATTGGGTGAGTGCACCCTTACTAGCTGCACAGAGGATCCAGCTCTACCCAGTCCAGCAACTCAGTGCAACCCACCAAGGGAACGCCAGTCAGCCTCGCAGGACACAGAGCCACACAGGTCCCAGAAGAAAATGACAAAATGAAAGACCAAGAGGCAGTCTCAATCCCCAGCCCACTGAGAACAAACCCAAGAGACACTGAAATGGAAGACACTGGGAGTCACACAACTGAACTTTCTGAAATGATAGCAAATGCAGTAAAGAAACAGCGCAATGAAGCTATAGAGAAACTCAAATCAGAAATAATCTCTCAACTAAAAAATGAAATCACAATCATTATTAAAGAAACGTTGTGTGTATCTAAAGAAGAGCAAGATAAAAAATAGAAGAACTTAAGAAAATGATAGACTTTGAATGAACAATGTAAGACACAAACAGAATGCATGAAACAGATTCAAAGGGAAATGCAGGAAATGAAAAATTCCATGGAAAGTTTGAAAAACCACTTGAATGAAGCTGAGGATAGAATCTCAGATCTTGAAGACAGCATGGGAGCTCATGGCCATGAAAGAAAAGATCTCTTAAAAATAGTAAGGAACCAAGAAACAACAATTCAACAGCTGCAAGACGATGCCAAGAGAAATAACATAAGATTAATAGGCATAAATGAAAAAGCAGGGGTCAATACTAATGACTTGCAAAGACTATTCACAGAAATAATAGCAGAAAACTCTCCAAACATGGGAAGAGAATCTGAAATACAAGTAACTGAGGAATACAGAACCCCAATTAACCATAATTCAAAATAAATCTTCACCCAGACATATAATAATAAGGGTATCAGAAATACAGCACAAGAACAAAATACTAAAAGCTGTCAGAGAAAAGAAACAGATCGCCTATGAAGGAAAGCCTATCAGAATCATGGCAGACTTCTCAACACAAACCTTTAAGTTAAGAAGTGCTTGGAGTGAAGTATTTCAAATCCTGAAAGAAAACAACTTGCAACCCAGATTGATGTAACCTGCAAAACTATCCTTAAAAATTGATGGAGAAATAAGATACTTTCATGACAAAGAAGAACTGAAGAAATTTATGGCCACCAAACCAACACTACAAAGAGTACTGAAAGACACTCTAGAAAAAGACAAAGAGAGCTACAATCTTAAGAACAACAACAAAAGGAAACCACTAAGCAGGGCAAATAATTAAACAGAAAATGTAAAAAACCAACAACAGAAAGATATCATGACAGGGATGAGCCAGTACATATCAGTTATATCAATCAATGTAAATGGTCTCTACTCACCAATAAAAAGAAACAGATTAGCAGAGTGGGTTAAGAAACAAAACCCAACAATATGCTGTGTTACAAGAAACACATTTCTCTCAGAAGGAAATTCACAGACTAAAAATCAAAGGCTAGAAAACAATACTCCATGCAACAGGAACCCAGAAAAAAGCAGGGGTAGCTATTATGTTTGCAAACAATACGAACTTCAAACCGAAAATGATCAAAAGAGATAAAAAAGGTCATTACATACTTGTTAGGGGAAAACTTCAAGAGGAAGAGATTACAATCATAAATATATATGCACTGATTATGGGAGTACCCAACTATGTAAGACAATTCTTAATAGACATGAAAAACCAAATAAACGATAATGCAGTTATAACAGGGGACCTTAACACCCCACTGTCACAGAGAGACAGATCAACCAAACAAAAAATCAGCAAAGAAATAACAGAACTGAATCAAACTTGTGAACAAATGGACCTAGTAGATGTGTACCGAGTATTCCACCCATCAACATCAGAATACACATTCTTCAAAGCTGCACATGGGTCATTCTCTAAAATAGACCATATACTGGTGCACAAAACATGCTTAAGTAAATGCAAAGGAACTGAAATAATTCCATGTATATTATCTGATCATAGTGCAGTAAAATTGGAAATGAATGACAAAAAAACCTGTAATAACCACATAAACACATGGAAATTAAATAATTCTCTCCTAAATAACCATTGGGTCACAGAAGAAGTTAAGGAAGAAATTAAACAATATCTACAATTGAATGAAAATGCAAATACAAATTACTGGAACCTGTGGGATACAATGAAAGCAGTCCTCAGAGGGAAATTTATAGCACTAAACTCCCACATCAGAAAAATGGAAAGAGCACACATAAACAACCTAATGCTGCACCTCAAACTTCTAGAAAAAGAAGAGCAAGTCAAGTCCAAAGCCCAAAGAAGGGAGGAAATTATTAAGATTAGAGCAGAAATTAATGCAATTGAAACTAAGAAAACAATACAGAGAATTAATGAATCAAAGAGTTCGTTCTTTGAAAGAGTAAATAAAATTGATAAACCCCTAACTAACCTTATCAAAAAGAGGAAAAATACCTCAGATTCATGCAATAAGAAATGAAAAGGGTAAAATCACTACAGACCCTGTGGAAATACAGAAGATCATCAACATCTACTTCAAAAACTTTACTCAGATAGATTTCATAACATAGTAGAAATGGACAGGTACCTAGAAACCTATGAATTAGCAAAGGTGAATCAAGAAGACGTAAAGCTGCTGAATAACCCAATTTCAGCTAATGAAATTGAAAATGTAATTAGGACCTTACCAACAAAGAAAACCCTGGACCCTGGTGGATTCACTGCTGAATTCTACAAGAATTTAGGGAAGACTTAATGCCAACACTCCTCAAACTCTTCAATTAAATCAAAAGGGAAGTAAGTCTCCCTAACTCATTCCTGGAAGCAAGTATTATCCAAATACCAAAACCAGAGAAAGACCCAACTAAAAAAGAAAATTACAGGCCAATCTCCCTCATGAACATAGATGCAAAAATCCTCAATAAAATATTGGCAAATAAAATACAGCAAGTTATCAGAAAGATTATACACTATGATCAAGTGGGATTCATCCCAGGAATGCAGGGATGGTTCAACATATGCAAATCAATACATGTAATCCACCATATCAACAGGGCCAAGGACAAGAACCACATGGTCATCTCAATAGATGCAGAAAAAACTTTTGACAAAATTCAACACCCATTCATGATAAAAACCCTACAGAAATGTGGATATATAGTCTCTACCTCAACCTGATTATAGACATATATCATAAGCCAACAGCCAACATCTTACTGAATGGACAAAAACTGAAAACTTTCAACCTAAAATCAGAAACAAGACAAGGATGTCCATTATCCTATTCAATATAGTTCTAGAAATATTAACCAGAGCAATTAGACAAGAGAAAGAAATACAGGGAATAAGGATAGGAAAGGAAGAAGTGAAATTATCATTATTTGCAGACGATATGATACTCTACATAGAAGACCCCCAAAAATCCATTAAAAGACTTGTAGGAGTAATAACCAAATTCAGTAAGATTGCTGGATACAAGGTGAGCACTCAAAAATCAATAGCATTCCTGTACACAAACAACAAAGTCACTGAGAGAGAAATAAGGGAAACCACACCCTTCACTATAACATCCAAAAAAATGAAATACTTAGGAATCAATATAACAAAGCAAGTAAAAGATCTATACAGTGAAGATTATATTACTCTGAAGAAGGAAATCGAAGAAGATTTCAGAAAATGGAAAGATATTCCCTGTTCATGGATAGGAAAAACAAACATTGTGAAAATGGCCATTCTCCCAAAATGGTTATACAGATTTAATGCAATCCCAATCAAAATACCACTTGCCTACCTCACAGAGCTAGAGAAAGCATTCCTGAAATTCATCTGGAACCAGAAAAGACCTAGAAAAGCAAAGGCAATTCTGGGCAACACAGGTAAGGCAGGAGGCATCACAATCCCCGACTTGAAACAATACTACAAAGCTACTATGATAAAATCAGCATGGTACTGGAATCAAAATAGACCTGAAGTTCAATGGAATAGATTAGAAGATACAGCCACAACTACAAACACACTCAGCTGCCTCATCTTTGACAAAGGGACCAAACATGTACATTGGAAGAAAGATAGCCTCTTTAACAAATGGTGCTGGAAAAAATGGCTTTCTATGTGCCATAAACTAAAACTGGATCCATGCCTATTACCATGCACTAAAACAAAGTCAAAATTGATCAAAGATCTGAATCTTGAAACAGGACACTAAACTTAACTAGAAGAGAGAGTACGTAAAAATCTTGATGACATAGGAGTAGGCAGAGAGTTCAGGAACAAAAATCAAATTGCACGGGAAACACTTCCCAGAATCAACAACTGGGATCTCATCTTAATAAATAGCTTTTGCATGTCAAAGGAAATCTCCAACCGAGTGAAAAGAAAACCCACGAATTGGGAAAATATCTTAGCCAATTGTCCATCAGACAAAGGACTTCTATCAAAAACATATAAAGAATTAAAAGAAATCAGGCCCCTAAAATTCAAGGACCCAATCCAAAAATGGGCATCTGAAAAAATGTTCAACATCAATGGTCATTTGGGAAATGCAAATTAAAACAACACTGAGATTCCATCTCACTCCAGAAAGAATGGCCAAGATTAAAAAATCAAGCAACAACAAATGTTCGAGGGGCTGTGGGGAAAAAGGAACTCTTCTCCACTGTTGGTGGGAGTGTAGACTGGTGCAACCACTGTGGAAGTCATTGTGGGGATTCCTCAAGAAGCTAGGATTAGAGATCCCATTCAACCCAGCTATCCCACTTCTGGGCATTTTCCCAGAAGAATTGAAAATGTCATAGCACAGTGATATCTGTGCACCCATGTTTATAGCAACCCAATTTGTAATAGCCAGATCTGGGAAACAAAGCAAGTGCCCACCAATTAAAGACTGGATAAAAAAGATGTGGTATTTTTATACAATGGAGTACTACTCAACTATTAAGAAAGATTGCATTGAGACTTTCATAAGTAAATGGACACGACTTGAGACCATACTCATAAGTGAGATAAATCAAACCCACATGTGTAAATACCATATTATCTCCCTAGTGTAAGAAACTGAAAAAGTATATATGATTCAAAATCTATAATAAATACTATGTAAGGGTAAAAAACAGCTCAAAGAGTAAAAGTAATTGGGAAGGGAAAAGAGGGAATTAGGGAAGGGAAAAAGAAAAGATATAAATCTGCATATATGTATATGTAAGATAACTAAAATGAACATACTGCTGAATGTATTAGTTATTGAGAAAGAACAGTTAATACTCATATGATTAGATCAATTTTGCATGTCTATATCTGTTAATGTAAACAACCATTTTGAAGATAACGATGCGCAATATTGCAACCATTGTCAAGTTTCTATCATCCTGTTTTGTAAACCTGTAATGTTACTGTTGTGCATTTACTCTAGTCATTTTGTTTGTCTCTTTTGCTTTTTGTCTTTCTTATATGTGTCTCTTTTTTTTTCTTCTCTTAAATTAAAAAAAAATGTAACAGGACAATCCTTCCTTTGTATAACCCATGCTTTGTATAACTGATAGCCTTATGATGTAGCCTGAAATGTTTAAACTCCTTCAGTAACCCACGATGTCACCCAAGCCTCCAATCATATGTGCCAAATCTGCCTATGTACCTTCTGTTCACTTTCCCTTTAAAAGCCCCAAAACCCCACCGGGCAGGCATCTGGCTGTTTGCAAGAGAGCCTAGTCAAAAGTCCGCTGGTGTAATAAACTGCCTCCCGAACCTCCTCAGTGCCATTTCTTCCCATGTTTGGTCTGTTTTCTGTAACATTACTAAGGAAATGAAACCAGTCAGGAAAAAAAAATCCAGATGTGTGTCACAAATATGAAAGCAAAACTTTTGTGTCCTTCAGGAAAGCATATATAATATATCTTCAAGGTAGAAAAAGATTTTATATAAGAAACCAAAAATACAAATCATGCAACAAAACTTAATAAATTAAATTACAACATCAAAAAGATAAGTTACAAACTGAGAAGGCATTTTTTTCATATAAAACTGAGTTAGTATCCAGAATATATAAAAAATATCTTTAATCAAAAGAAAAAAGAAAAGACAACCAAAGATAAATGATCAAAAGACATGATAAAGTACGATTCAGCTGGGCATCCACAAATGGACAATGAATACATGAAAAAAATCTCACCTCATCAGTAATCAGAGAAATACAAAATAAAACCACAATGAGATAACAATTCCCAGTTATTTTTTGTAATAGTAAGAAACCAGAAACAACAGAATAAATAATTAAACTGTAATCATATAATATAATACTATTCATGCATTAAAATAAACATGGATGATTTTCAGTGGATAATGATGATATTCAAAAAAGTCATAAAAGAATTTATAAAGTATGATATTAGTCTATCTTGTTTTAAAATGTGCAAAATTAAAAGCATTGTTTAGAAATTGTCTGTATATGATTTTACAAAACTCTATAAAGAAAGCAAGAACAAAATTTAGAGAATTTGTTACCCTTGGAACAAAGGAGAAAAAAGATGTAACAGGAGTTCATATAAGTTTCAAAGTCTTGGAAATGTACTATTCCTAACCTGAGATATGAGTGCAGCGTTTTGTTTATCATTCAAATAACTTTACAAATGATAATTTAAGTTTTTCAATTACAGTCATATATCACTTAATGACAGGGCCATGTTCTGAAAAGTGTGTTTTTAAGCAACTTTGTCATTGTGCAAATATTACAGTGTTCTTGTACAAATCTAAGTGATATTACCTGCTACATTCCAAGGCTAGATGGCATATCCATTTTCAAGTAGGCTATAACTCTGTACTGAATACTGTAAGCACAACTGTAACACAATTTTTAATATATCTAAACACTGCTAGAAATAGAAAAATACAATAAAAATACTAGGTGATAAGAATTTTTAAACTTCATTATAATCTTATGAAACCACTGTTGTACATGTGACTGGAATGTTATATTAAATATCTAAACTATATATCAAAAATAGTACAAACATTAAAAGACAATATCAAATTTAAAGTGTAGTATTAAATCTAATGTAGAAAAAACTTTACATTTTTAAATTCTACAAGTAAAGTTAATAGAAATATAGTCTAAATATTTGTAAAAGCCTATTAAAACTGTAGCTACATAACTGTATATGAAAAGGCATTTAACCTCAGTGGTCACTAATGAAGTGTAAATCAGAAAACCATGTGATAATTTTCCACTGGGAGAATGACAAAGATTAAAAAGAAAAGAGGTAAAGAATAAACAATTGCCCATATAAGCAGGAGGACTTATTTATTAGTATGCTATTTCCATGGAACAATTTGGCAACAGATATCAAAAACTGTCATGTATTCTTAATAACCTAGGAATTATGCTTCAGAAATTCACTCTAAAAAGTAGTCAAGTGAACAACATTTATGTATAAAGACACTGATTAGAAAACTAATAATTAGGGGTTGAGTAGATTAAGTACGACAATCTATACAACATCATATTACATAAATATTAGGTGATAGCATAGATGTTTAATTGTGAAAAGAAAAATGTGTTAACACTGTTAAATGAAAAATGAAAACAATTGCAATGCAACCTAGCATAGTTAAGATTTCATTTATAATATTCGTGTGTATAAATAGAAAAATATTAAATGGAGTTTATCAAAATGTTAATGTTTGTTACCTCTAGGTGGTGAGATATGCAATGAATTTATATCTTTTGGCTTCTCATTACTTTCTACAATAATTATGTATAATGAATAATTTTAAAAGGAAACCATTTAAACACAGTACTAAGACAAGATTAAGCATGTTCATGGTAGTATGGCTGTAGATTAAATACAGTATTTAAAAAAATAACATTGTTTGAAAGTCATTTCAAGTCATGCAACTCAAATAAAATTCAGGCTTTTCTTTATGGTGAATCTAGCAATTTGCAGTAAAAGGGACTATAACGTCCAATATAAGAATACTTAACTATAGAAGGAGATGGAGGTCAGTAGTGAAATTAGTTTTAAATGCCTTACTAAAGTGTGGCCACAGATTTACTATAAAAGAGCCAGGAAGTCATAAAAATTCAAATTCAAAAATTTAGCAAATTAAGAAAAAGTTATCTAAAGTTCAGTGATGACATATATTAAATATAAGCACCCTACATATAGTATAAAGAATTTTTAAGCTATAAAGTATTTATACATTGTACTTCCAGTATGGAAGTTTGAAGTATCCCCTGACAATACACAGTTAATAATGTAAGGAGAAGAAAAACAAAAGGAACCTAAGAGACCATGGAGATTAGTAATAGAATCTAGGGACTTCCACCACTAGTTCATTGCTTGGCTTTTAGCCTAGATCAACAATGACTAAGAATTATAACCTACACTTCATTCCCAGCAGTTACAAGATTCCTTTGCCTGGAGAAAAAGTACTCAATACATAAAGCTACCTACCAAGGTGGCACTTCTCCTAGACTTCTGCAAATGCTACAGAAATGAAAAGTCAAGCCTGACTTTCACCTATTCTCCAAATAACTGTAAATGCATGATACAAGGGAGGAAAAATTCAGGAATGCAGATGTCTGCAATTCCAAATCCCATCATTCAACTCTACCCTTTCACACAAGTTCTAAGAGGTTTACATCAAAAATACTAAAAACCATGCTGAAATTAGAAGGCAAACTTGTTCAGTCCAGATATTTTAAACATTGCTTCAAATTTGATGCAGAAGCATAAAAGGTGTACATTTTCTATTATATCTAAAACATGACTTAAACCTTCCAATAAGTCCCCTCGCACTCATATATTTTATATTTTCATAAAAAAAACATTTTCCCACTTGAGTTAAAAGTTTTGTTATTGAACAAGGAACTATTATACTTCGACTTGCTAACAACACCCCTTATAGTTCTTCACTATAAAGACCCATTAGTTGTGTGTGTTTGACTCATACTGGCTGTTATTCAGAGACTTAAATTTATGTGGCAAGGCCTGTTCTTTCCTAGAGATGGGACTTTGAATGGTGATTGAATAATGCTAAGTATACATGGCTAGGATCCCAAAATCTGACAAATTGAGATGATTGCTTGTAGAAATTTAAATTCCAGTTGAGAGCATCTCATAGTTCCCAAGGGCCATCAAAACTATTATTTATTCGTAACTAAATATGACAAAAGGGGTTGGGGTCAGGGGTGGGAGGTTACTGAAAGGATAAATCTGTCAGCTATTCAGAGTAAATATAACATTTAGAAGCAGTTATTTCAGCTATAAAATCATTCATAAGTTTCTAAAAAGAAATTTTTTGTAATTTACCCACTGTAAGATCTAAAAAAGCATCATGAAGTAATATTATAGAGTGATAAGAGCCTTTAAAATTTCACTTGTTTCAAAATTCTTTCTTACCAAACCTGTCAAGAAAATTTTATAATCTGAAAAGAGTAAGGAAAAAAGGTAAAATCAACTAAAGCTAAAAGAAAGATATCATAAGTAGATTGTGCCTGGTCCCAGAGGTTGGCTTTTTTTTTCTAAAAATCAGAGCTCAGATATGAAACATGAATATATACTATGCTTCGAGTACCAGATGCTCTTTAAAAATAAAATATTGCTGGGGGAAAAAGGAAGGGAGGCTTAATCTTCTAGAAAAAGCCTGTAATAAGCAACTAAACCCTTTCCAGGCTCCTAGAAAAAATTTTGAAGACCAAGGACCAGCCTGAAAACACAATCACCACAGAAGGATTCAATTAAACACGCTTCATTCCATTTGGGTAACATAAATGCTTTGATGGTTGGGAAAAAAACCCAAAGATGAACTGTTAAGCTACTTATGTATGACTTTAGAATAAGTGAGATCTCTCACATGCCTCATGCCTATTTATCACAAGCACTAAGCACACTGAGTTTTCAGTGACAAACAGTGATAAAGTAAATTTTGGGCTATTTGTATGACAGTGGGTATCTGGATCATACTTAAGAAAAACTGTTCAAAAAGGTTATTGAATACCTTAGTTTGTGCTTGTTTTACCTATGGCCATCTTTTTCATTTTATTTGTCATAAGACTATAGTTTTATCCTTGGCATTTAAAAAGCCAATTCCTGACAACTATTCACATGTACCAATAACATTGTGACTGTTGACAACCCAGTGGGTTTCTGAGTGCTTTGATGCCCTCCTGGGGTGAAAAACAATAAGATGCCATAGGCAGAAAAACCGTTAGCTAAAATACAGCAAAATTGTAAGTCATCATTTTCATCTGTCAATGACACCACAGACAAACTCACTTTTAAGGAACCAAAAGTTTGGATTTTCCATTTCTACACAGTCATAGACAAGCCATGAGGTGGCTATGGCCTCTAACTGTTCCCTATAACTGCGGGCATTTGAGTTCAGATCCAATTTTCTGTGAAAAGTTAATTCTTTTCAGGTATCTAGAAGACAATTCTGACCACTTTAGCCATGCATACTGGCCATTCAAACAATGCACAAGAAAGTTAAGAACGGGCTTAAAAGGCATGCCTAGATTTGTCTCGATTCTATAGGTTTCGGCTTCTACATCAATTCAATGCCTGTAGGAATAATTCTTGCTGAAAAGCATTGTCCTGATTAACTGGAGCCTAGTGCACAGGAAGCCTCAAAAATCGTGGGATATTGCCAAACTACAAAACTGCACAGTGGTTAAAATAACTTCGTTGTGGGAATTCCCTTCTCTGCTAGCTTTTTAAGCGTATTCGCTAATGAGCAGCATCTGTTTAGAAACTTTAATTACATTGAAAGTCCTCATCTAAAGATTATATTCTACCCAGAAATCATTGTTGGCTCTAGATTTTTGCAAGTTTGAAATTTATGCAAGTTGGAAGCCCTCTAAAAAAAAAAAGGAATATGACAAATCAAAAATAAGTAAAGGGCCATAGAAACAAGTAATACAAAATTATGTAGGAGGCTGTACAAGTAAGAGGCCCTAAATTTGAATAACTTTGTTGTAAATCCACCTGGAGAGCAATTTTAACATAGTAAAGCATAGTCTAAATTTCATTTATAATGTTTATAGTCTGAAAAAAATTAGTATCAAGGGGTAAGTGACATAGTACTTGTAGGAAAAATATACTGCTTTACATATTATGTAAGCCATAATATTACCATAATTTGAAACTTATTTATCAAAGTAATTTTCATGTATAAAAGTCACAAAATTCTATAGCCAGTATCTTTTATAATGTCAAGAATTTTTTATGAAACGAGGAATCCACTTTTAAAAATTAGATCCTTGTGGACCTGTTTTGTTTGTAACAGTAACTGTCATCTAGTTTTAAATTCTGTTAGTCACTGTGAGCTAAAACTATATAGAAACTTATTATATCTAATACACATCATGATTCTTAAAGGCATTAGCCTTAATTGTAAAAAGATATCTCCTCTGGAATAAACATTTTTATGTTCTTGCATTATTATTTTCTTCATAATACAGAAAATAGAAGTATAAATTAAGAGATGTTTGCCTTTTGTTCTGCAACTGCCCTTAAAACCTAATCCTATATATTTCACATCAACCTCTTTCATTTTCATACAGTTAGTAAAAAGTTAAAATTAGCACATTACAAAAAATAACACAAACTATTTTACATGATGGTAACCCCATCATTTGTCAATCTATAATTTCATCCTCACTCTATAGGTCAAATGACATATAAATTTAAAATGCTTCATGAGCAAGTAGCTTCTTAATGGTAACCACTGACTGTATTCCATTACTTTTTGTTCACCCTTTAATCTCCACATACAACTACTCACTTGAAGGTTGAAATGATGTTGTCTCTAAATCCAGTCTACATTTTTCAGTTGTAAACAAACCTCCTTCAAGCTGTCCTAGACAACACCATGCAGCCAAGCTTACCTAGCTTGGCAAACAAAGAGCTTTATAATTCAACCCTAACTTATTTCTCCAGCTGAATTCCCTTTTTTTCCTCCTCCAAAATCTCTCCACCTCATTCATGTTGAACTGCTTATTGTTGGTATTATGGTTTAGGCTTTCAGTGTCCCCCAAAATCTCATGTGTAGAAAACTTAGTCCTGAATGCAATAGTCTTCAGAGGTGGGAATTTTGGGGTAACTGGATCATAATTCTAACCTTATAACTAGATTGATCTATCTGTGGAGTCATAACAATGGGATATTGGAAGGTAGTGGTAACCTTAGGTGATAGGGCTTAGTTTGAGGAAGGTCACTGGGGGCATGGCCTTGAAGGATGTATTTTATTCCTTATTCACACCTCTATCTCTGCTTCCCAGCCAAGAAAAGGTAAGCAGCACTGTTCCACCACGTTTCTTGCCATAGTGTTTCGTTTTGACACAGACCCAGAGCAATGGGGCTGACTATAGACTTAAATCTCTGAAACTGTGAGCCAAAATAAATCTTTCATTTTTTGTAAGTTGATTATCTCAGATATTTAATCACAATGATGGAAGGTCAGAATGATGCTCTGGCCAATTCATCCTCCAGCACTTGCATAAACTTCCCTCCTTCTGGGAAACAAATAGTCCCTGACCTTCCACAGTTGATGAGCTGCTTGCCTCTTTTTGTTTCTCTTTATTGCTCTCCTCATCACATGAAGTTATAATCACCATTTCCTTAATGACGAGGTGATAAAACCAATGCTGAGTACATAGTATATGTTCTATAAATATCTATATAAAAGTTGAAGGGCCAATCAAAAATGAACAATTTTAAATATAAATAAATAACATGTTCAGAATACCTGGTAGCATAGATTTTGAATGTTTCCAGTACAAATAAATGACAAATCTTTCAGGTGATAGGTATAATTTCCCTGACATTATCATGATATAATATTGCATGTATAAAAATATTATACTGTACCCAGAAATATGTACAATTACATATTAATTTAAAATTTTTAAATCACACACACAAATCATTCAGATGATTTTTATATTCGACTATTTTACAATCTTTTCAAAAAGCTCAATTACATAAGCCAAAATGTATTTAATTTCAAATAAAATACATTAGCAGTTGGACAGCACATAATCACCTAATTACATATAATCACTAAATTAAACACTGGTATCTCTGTACGATAGTAAAACCAATAATTTAGTCTATATCACTGCTCATAAGTAATTTAGTTATTAGGTTTTATTGTTTACAGAATTTACTGACTTAACAGGCTATTAAAGGTCATTCAGTAATGAGCTTGTTAATGATTTTATAATTTACTCAGTCTATTTATCAGTTTGAGCTATACAACTAAGCATTTGCATATAAATATAAATTTATATGTGAAAATCTACACAAATGGGAAGCAAGTCAGACTTACTGCATTACTGTAAGCACAAATAATATTAGAAATACACGCTCACTTTATTTGCAAAGAACATTTGAGTTTAAGTGTACCTCAATCTGAATGTTTTTTAAAAAATCACAATTATCCAAAAGAAACAGGGAATCAAAAGAATAAGACACACTGCAAAATATTCAGTTTGACCAGGACATGGATTACTCCCATCACTCAGTAGACTGAAGCAGGAGAATTTCAAGTTTGAGTCCAGCCTAGAGAATTAGAGAGACCCTGTCACAAAATACAAATAAAAATTTTTTTAAAGATCTAGGGATGTTTTTCAATGCAAAATACCTAGGTTCAATCTCCAGTACCACCATCAAAAAAAAAATTACTTGCAGAAAGACAAACATAAGCTTTAAAGTAGACTCACAGGGGAAAGCTGGAGAGCATTTGCTGAAGCTGTCAGTTCTTTTTTTATTTTAAGTGGGTTTTTGTTTTTTGTTTTTTGTGGGTTTTTTTGGTACCAGGGATCAAACTCATGACCTTGTGCTTACCAGGCGAGGGCTTAAACCACTGAGCTAAATCCGTGGCCCCTTTTTTTTTTATTTTAAAGAGAAAAAACAATGATACAGAATTTCAAAACAAGATAATAGGAAATTAACAGTGATTAATAATGTTGCATATTATTATCTTCAGAATATGCTCAGATTATGAGACATAGGCATGCAGCACTGATCAAACAATATAAAATGTTCTTTTCAGTGAACTAAAAGCAGTTAGTAGTACAATTATCTTAGCTATCTTGTAAGTGTGCATTTTTTTGCCCTTATTTTTTTCTTTCCCTTCCTTCTTTTCTCCTTTCCCCATCCCAATAGTTCTTTCCTTTTGACCAGTCTTTTCCCCTTTCACAATGTCTATTGTACATTTTGGATATTACTAACTCTTTGAGTTTCTTACACAAGGGAAACAATATGATAATTACACATACATGTCTGATTAATTTCACTTATGGGCATGGTCTCTAGTTTCATCTTTTTACCTATAAGAACCACAAGTTTATCCTTCTTTGTAGCTGAGTAGCACTCCATTGTATAAAAATGCCACCTTTTTTTTATCTATTATTCAGCTGATGGACATTTGGGTTGTCTCAAAGGTTTAGCTATTGCAAATTGTGCTGCTATAAACATGGGTGCACATATATATCATTGTGGAATGATGTTTTCAATTCTCCTGGGAAAATATCCAGAAGGGGAATAGCTGGATTAAATGAGACCTCCAATCGTAGGTTTTTGAGGACTCTCCACACTGATTTCCACAATGGTTGTACCAGTCTACCCTCCTAACAACAGTGGAAAATGGTTCCTTTTTCCCCGCAGCTCCATCAGCATTTGTTATTGATTGATTTCTTGATGATAGCCATTCTCTCTGGGTGAAATGGAATCTCAGTGTTGTTTTAATTTGCATTTCCTGGATGACCAATGATGTTGAACATTTTTTCATATATTTATTTGTCACTTGTATTTCTTCATTTGAGAAGTGTGTATTCATCTCAGATACCCATATTTAGATTGGGTCTTTGAATTTGGGGGGGCCTAACTTTTTTTTGGTACTTTGTGCACTCTAGATAAAAGTCCTTTTTCTGAAGGACAGTTGGCTAAAATTTTTTCCCACTCTGTGGGTTTTCTTTTCACTTTGTTGGTGATTTCTTTTGATGTGCAAAAACTTTTTCATGAGATCTCAGTTGTTGATTCTTGAAGTACTTCCCTCAATCTCTGGGTTTCGTTCATAAACTCTTTGCCTACAGCTGTGTCTCCAAGACTTCTACTACCATTTTCTTTCAGTTTTTAGTGTTTCTGTTTTGTCCATTTAGTATGATGTTGGCTGTTGTTTTGTCAGAGGTGGCTTTTATCAGGTTGAGGTAAAGAGCATCTATTCTGATTTTCCCTAGGGTTTTTATCATGGATGAGTGTTGGACTTTATCAAAATCTTTTTCTGCATCAATTGAGATGATCATGCGATTTTTATCAGCTCTGTGGATACGATGAATTACCTCTATTGATTTACATGTGTTGAACCATCCCGGCGTTCCTGGGATGAATCCCCCTTGATCATGGTATATGGTCCTCTTGAAGATTTGTTGCATTGTTTGTGAAGCTATCCATTCTTGACAAAAGGATTGGAGAATGAGTGTTTTCTTGACAATATCTTAACCATGTGTGTTCTGTGAAATTCTTCAACTAGACCACAGCTTCCACTACCAACCTAACCATTCAGTAGTTCATTTAACACATTTTTGTTGAGAGTCAGATGTAATAAATGTCAAAATGTAAAATATGCATTTAGTTAGTAACAGAGTAAAGTAATAAAACATATCATTGGGGTAAGAGTAAAGAGATTTTTTTTGAGAAATAAGCTACTATCACCATTCATTACATCTGACTATCAGCTCCACAAAAGAGAGGCTGTTGCTTCTGTGTCAGTGCTTGCTATGGGTGACATTCTCAGAAAAATAGTTAGGTTTATCTCTCTTCAAGTGAAAGGAAAAGTGCTTTCTGAATAAAGTTTCTCAGTGTGGGCCTGCTAGGAAGGTGAACAAACACGGACCTGCCTTTAAGAATATAGAGGTGACACTCATTCAATTCCATACTTGTTCATGGTGAGCTCTACCCAAAAGCTCCCTGAGGGTTTGAGATATGCTTTAGTCAAATGTTCAGTGTGCATTGGATGGATAAATAATGATAATGAAGATTAATTATGTCAAATAGACAAGGATATAAATAAAGAGAGAAAGCAGGGAAGTGGGGAAGTGGCATGCCTCAAAGACGGTGCAGTCAGGACATGCACCACTAGCGTGTGTTGGCTCTTCCTCTAGCTAGTGTTAACTTGAACAACTCATCTAAGCTGCAATTTAGTGAGGGAGCGGGAGCAAATGGTTGCTAAAATCCCTTTTTCCTTTTTTTCCTTTTCAATATAAAATGAATTCATCTCAAATCAGATTGAAAATTCTCTTCTGATCCTGCCATTCTTTTAACTGATTTGAACAAATTCAACAGTGTTTTATAACTCTTGGCTCTTTCAAAAATTACAATAGAAGCATCTGCTTGAACAGAGATCTTACAGGGAGAAAAAAACTTAAATCCAAGCAAAATCCTTGCAATATCTCTCTTGTGGATATGTAAACTTTTAACCTCTTACCTTGAATACAGCTTCCACATTTGCCCTATTTAATCAGCATAAAAGTTATATATATCATTCCTTTTATTTTATCCATTAGCAGCATACTGTAAATTCTATGTAGAAAGAGGGTTTTTTTTTTTTTTTTTTGGCCTTTCCACATTCTACAGTGATAAAGAAGTTAATGCTCATTTAACAAAATAATTTATGTTTTAAGATTCCTTAAAGAGCAGAGAGAAAAAAATAATGTCCGTTCCATTTTTAGTCTTGGATCTCAGGAGTTCCATTGCCATAGAATATGACGTACTCAGGGAAAAAAATCATAAATCTTTCCTATTGATGGTAATACATATTTTTAATCACAAAGTCTTTATGATTTTGTTTGAATGATTAGTCCATAAAAATCAATTTAAATATTTTCAAAGAACTTTTAAAAACTGTTTTATTATTTATAATCAATACGAGGATAGAAGATGAAATATTCATAAAAGGACAGATGAGGAACATGTCTATTACAATGAAAATCCACTAAATGAAGAAAAAAAATAAGTAAGGTAAAATAAAGTTGGAAAGTAAAGCAAAAAATTCTAAAAATCAATCAAATATTATGAAAATTTTCCAAACTGGAAAAAACAGAAGCGTAATGATCCAGTTCTTTAAGTTACATATTGAAATAAAATTATTAATTTTCAGAGGATATTATTTCTAATTCCATGTTTATAATATAATCATCTTGAAACCTCATCAACCTTGATTAGCCAAATGAAGCTTCTCAAAAAGCTGAACTTGAAAGGAGGGATGGAGAGAATTGTAGCTTGAAAAAAAAAAGGCTTCACATCTGTGCCCACATCTGAAGTTGCTCTGTGAGATCTGATAACTTGTTAAAGTAATCTTTTTTTCCCAAGGCAGTGGATTTACATCATACATTTTTAGCTCCCCAAGGAAATTCTAATTACTGGTTCTAATCATTTCTGATTGACTTGACTTTTATTCATCCAAGGTATTCTCTGCTCTCTGATGAAATCAAGTCTCTAATAAAATTCCAAAAATTTCAGAACAATTTACAAGCTCCAGATGACTGAAAGTTTTCTCATGTCCATTTGGCATCCAGAAAGTGTTTCACTGAGTATATTCTGAAGAATGATACATCTGGCACTCACTGAAACAAAAACCTCAACAATGACACACTTGAAGTTATTAATGTCACATAAATGCAAATGTGTCAATATTCTTTGAAGTCTAAGCCTCAACACAACCACCATGTATTTCAGTGAGCCTTTTTCTAACACAAATTCATGTTTGGAGTCATCCATCAGTCATGTTTGGAGGATACTTTAACAACCAATAAATACACATTACCTTCTGTGTGCAAACTTATAATTATGTATGCTGTGTATATTATTTTTAAGAGAAAGGAATTAGCATCTGTTGAAAGCTCGCTTAAATTCATCCTTTCTCTTGCCTTTATGTAGGACTCCAATTCAGTGACAAAATACAACAAGAAATCAAGGAATTTTAGCTCTAAAAAGAGTAAAGTAACTATCTCTTCCAAGGACTTGTTTCAATCATGTATCAGAAATCCATATGTGTGTTCACTATGAGAATATTTTCATGAATAGTAATGGTAAGTTTAAGCTATTCAAAAATATTGAAATTTTTAAGTATCAATGTGAAAGCGGTCCAAGAAAAAAAGTAATTTAATCAGCATTATTCTTCCAAGAATACGTAATAAGGCTATCAATCAATCAATTTTTAGCAACACAGAAGACTACTATAACAATGAACTCTCTTTATAAAAGGAAGAAATTTAGCCAACACTCCAATCTTAGTTTTTCCTTCAGCAACTTCAAAAAAGAATATACTTTTAAAAACCAAGTGGATCCAAATATTGCCTGATTTGGCTAGAATTATAGGTTAGTTTGATGATTCATCAAATCTTGGTCTCTAGCATGTCAGGGATAGCTACTGTGGGTCCTTGTTGAACCAATTTAGGCTACACCTGTATGAACCTCCCTTAGAAATGAACTTCCACAGTAGGACGTGTGTGACTCAGGGACACGCTTGAAAACACATGGAGATTTAAAGCATACTGCAAAGTGTATAGTCATTGACATCTAAACCTCTTCTGAAATTTTGAATATTTTTCCACCAAATCTTTAAACCCTCAGTTTCCCCTAAGCTCAGAGCAATTTATCAAGATGAATTTCTTGCAGTCTCCAAATGCATTCTGCTCAATCTCTGTGTCAACTATGAACTCTATAGTTGCATTGCACCCAGGAAACCATCCATGTGTTCTCACGTCACCGCCATCACAAGTTCAGTTGGCGGTGGAGAGGGAATAATGCAGGGGAACGTTCAGAGTAGGGCTTCCGGCACCAGACAGCCTAAGTTTGAACCCCTCCTCTCTTTCTTCCTGGATATGTGATGCGGAGTAAGTTATTTAACTGCTCTGTGCCTCAAATTCTTTTTCAGTATGATAGGAATAATAAACCTGCTATTGAGTTAGTACACAGAAATTGATTCTTACATTTTCTGGCACAGTGATAATTGTCATATGTGTTATATTATTTATTTATAGTCTTTTAATTTTTTTTATTTAAGAGGAAAAAAGACACATATAACAAAGACAAAAAGCAAAAGAGACAAACAAACGACTAGAGTAAATGTACAACAGTAACATTACAGGTTTACAAAACAGGATGATAGAAACTTGACAATGGTTGCAATATTGCGCATCATTATCTTCAAAATGGTTGTTTACATGAACAGATATAGACATGTAAAATTGATCTAATCATATGAGTATTAATTGTTCTTTCTCAATAACGAATACATTCAGCAGTGTGTTCATTTTAGTTATCTTACAAAAAGTATCCCAGAGTCATATATTCCTAAAATACCTTCATCTGAGTTTGGTGTTCTTCATGAAGCTACACATTTGTATGACCCAGTCATCAAATTGCGTCAAAGTATGCTTACATCTTTTAAATATCCCATTCACGAGAAATAGTAGCAAATGAAATCATGAAGAAAAACGTTCAAACTTATCATACAATGAATTTGATTTACTAAGTTTGTGACACAGGCCAATTAGTGATAGGCCACCAGACCAATAACAATAGTTATATGTAGGAAACTGCACAAAGAGCTTTATGTACATTCTTTCATTTAATTCTTGAAAAAGTCTACAGTACAGGAACTATCACTACCCCTATTTTACATATGAGGAAATTGGAGCCCAGAGAGTTTAAATAGCCTCCCCAAGTTCACACAACCAAAGAGTATGTGGAAGTTTTGACATCCCACGCAGAACGCACTGTCTTTCTACCAAATGATCAGGAAACAATGACCTTTGTATCCTTAGTCTCACCAGCACACAGAAATAAATTAGACCACTCCAGAAGGCAATAATTCTACCCCAGCATCTGACCTAATGAGTGCATTTCCTCTTACCTATATTTCAGGGCCAAGGAATTCTCCTTTTGTACACTCACCAGCATGCAATGGACAGACTTGGTGAAGATCTACCACAATAGTTGGTTTCCAAAAGAAAATCAGAATACAAAAAGAAATAATAGGTAAAGGACAGATAAAAAATGTGATGACTACAGATAACAATGATATGATGGAAATAGGCAAGCACAGTGTGACAATGACAGACAAATGCTGTTGACATGTGGGTAGAATGGACTCACAGAACTTCAGCGACTTTCATGATTACTCAGCTAGAGTACAGAAACTTTCAGACAGGAACTGCACTTTCTTTCTACTCTACCTTTCCACTAAGCAAATCTTTTAAGTTTTCCTGGGACTAAAAGGTCTTCCAGGTCACGCAACTTTCAGTTCAAAAACAGGAAAGTCCTAAGCAAACCAGAATGAATTGGTTTCCCAATAAATCACTATGTAACTGTTTCACCTTTACTGTCTCTTTACTGAAGTCATTTTTTCAGATTTCATTTTTCCACACACTAGTGAATACTGTTAATTAGGCTTTAACTGCAAGACTTGTTGACTGCATGACTTAATTGATTAAATACCATGAGAGTCTAATTATTTTCAGTGGATTTTTAAAAGATAAATATTTTCTTTGTCATATATATAATGCAATACCTGCACAAAAAAAGCACATGAAACTAGTTACCTTCGTAAAGCAGTGACAGTTAAAGAGAGAGGTTATATCTTAAATCTTTGAAAATCCATGCACACATATACATACATACAAAGTAAACTCAGAAACTGCTCTCAAAAGCAGTAGCTGAATGCTTAGCTTTCTCAAGGACAGATAGGCTAGAGTTTTTCCCAAGAAACACTCAAGTCCTGTCACTCAAAGCACAAGGCTCAGGCCCAAAACATGAAAAGGGTCAGGGTTCAGCCAGCAATGAATACATTTTCTGTTAGAAGAAACTAAATTCATGACTCAAACTGGCTTGAAACACAAGGAAATATATTACCTCACAAACTGGAGTTCAGAGTTAGGACAGGGTCTAAGTTGGGTTTGCTCAGCAGCTTAACAGTCAGAGCCACATAATGATTGCCGTAGTCCTTGGATACCTTTGCCCTCCTAAATTCTTTCCATAATAAAAAAATTATATTTTATGTCTGCAGTGGTATAAAGGCAAATAGAATCTAAGTGAGGTGTTATTTTTTCTTCTGAGTTCAAAAGACATTAAAACATCATGGTGGGCCTCTAAAAGTATCATGGGATGAGGAGGCACCCAGGTCTCTTTCCAGCTACTGGTTATACATGGGATGCTTCACCTGTGGGCTCAAGTTGGCTTCCCTGCAGGTTGTTCTACCCTGCCAGCTACCTGCTGGGGCCATGGGTTTCATTGTTTCCCTTCACAGTAGCATAAGAAATCTTTTTTCCCTTACAGGAAAGAAACCTTTCTTTTCAATTCTTATTGGTCCTATATGGGATCATGGCCTACCCTCGAAGAAACAGCCTGTAAAATGCCATTGCTAACTGTGATACCTTTAGACTAGTCAGGAGACACCGATCATGTCAGGGATAGAAATGAAACCTAAACAATACAAGGTTATACTAGAAAGGAGAAAAAGTCTTCTAAGACCCTCACCCCAGACCTTCTAATATCTAATTGCTATCATTCATGTTTTTTATATTTACCCTAGATCTATCATTCTATCCTCAAAACAACCTTTAGAAGTAAACTGTTATCCTTTCCATTTTACAAAAACAGGAGCTGAGCCAGGCGTGGTGGTGCATGCCTATAATCCCAGTACTTGGGAGATTGAGGCAGAAGGATTGTTGTTGTGAGTTCATGGCCAGCCTGCACTACACAGCAAGAACCTGTATCCAAAAAAAAAGAAAGAAAAAGAAAAAAGAAAAAAAAAAAAAACAAAGCAGGAGCTGAGATTTACAGACCATAAAAAGTGTGCCCAAGGCAGATTTCTTAATAGAACAGAAAAAAGAACAAAATATAAAGGAAAGAAATGCAATAAAGTTCATCAAAATTTAAGTTATTTGCTCTTAAATGATAGAATTAACAAATTGAAAAGACACGACAAAGACTAGGAGAAAAAAAGTTTTTTTCTGGTTTTTGTATGTTTGTTTATTTGTTTGAAACACAGTCTTGCTGTGCAGTTCAAATTGTCCTTGAACTCACTACATAGCACAGACTGAGCTCGAGCCTCCTGCCTCAGCCTTCTGAACTGATATTATAGGGATGTGCCACCATGTCCAGTGTAGAAGAAAATATTTTAAAATACATATCTGACAGAGAACTTGCAGAAAGACTATTTAAAAATGCTGTTACAACTAATAATAAGAAAATGAAAGGGTTGGGGATATCACTCAGTAGTACAAACACCTGCCTGGCAAGTGCAAGGTCATGAGTTCGATTCTTGGTACGAAAAAAAAAAAACGAGAAGATGAAGAAACAAAAAATAATAAACTAATAATAATAACAATTAAGGAACAAAAGATTTTAATGGACCCTTCAAAGAAAGTTCTATCAATGGACAATAGCATATGAAATGTGTTCAACACTAGATGTCAGAGAAATGCAAAATAAAACCACAATAAGATGCCACTTACACAGCCACCAGAATGGCTATTATAAATATCTGAAAATATCAGGTGTTTGCAAGGATGTGGAGCAAATGGAATCTCACATATTGCTGGTGGGAATGTTAAATGTTACACTTATTTTGGAGAACACTTTGGCACATTCTTATAAAGTTAAACATACTTCTACCATATGACCTAGCAACTCCACTCCTAAAGTACTTACCTAAAAGAAAAGAAAACATGTATTCCTACAAAAATATGTCTATGTCAATGTCCAAACAACTTTTACTCAAACATATATCAACAAGTAAGCAGATAAATCATAGTATATCCACATAACGAAATTCTGTGCAGTAATAAAAGGGAATGAACTTCTGATACACCTTACAAGGAAGGAGCTCAAGAACACACTGGATGAAGCAATCCAGACCCAAAAGAGTATTTACTGTATGATTCCATTCACATGAACTTCTGCTGAGGAAAGCCTGTGGGGAACAAGGGTTTAAACAGGAAAAACAGTGTGGCTCTTGCAATAATTCAGGTGGAAAATAGTAGTGGCTTAGATCAAGAAGGCCACAAAAGAAGTGATGAGAAGTGGTTCAGTGCTGAATATATTTTGAAGGTAAAACCAACAGAGTCTTCTGAAGGCCTGAAAGCAGAATGTGTGAGAAAAAGAGAAACGGACTGTGACTCCATGGTCCTGGACCTGAGCACGTGGAAAGACGAAATCTGTATTGAGAGAGTAAAGCAGGTGGGTGGAGTAGGTTGGGGAGAGGATGAGAACAGCATATGTGTTGAGCCTGAAATGTCCATTAGATGTCTAAATGAAGATACAGTAACAAGTCAGCAGTTGGATACACAAGAAGAGATTCAGGCTGCAGATATAAATTTGGTAATTTTTAACCTCATTTTTCTGGAGAAAGGATTGAAGACAGGTAAAATGATTTCAAGTGAAACTTAGAAACAGTTAAGCAGATCTTTTCACTGTACAAAAGTAAAGATACATTTTTAAAAGAAAATTTGGAGGTCATTAATGACTAGAAGAAAAGCTTACTAGGACTTTGGTAGTAAAATATTTCAATAGCATTAACAAATCCTTTGTATTCAAATAAGGTTAGAGGAGGAATCTGGAACTTCTCTGATCTCATCCAATACTGCTTGGCTTCCTACTGAACTGACTAGGTCTGGGTAACCCAGAGGGTAACCCAGGGATAAGGAAAGGGGCTTCCATTCTCCTGCGTTCTCTACCACCTTCTTGTTTTTAATCACACCTCTGCTTCCTGCTGCTGAGCAGAGTGAAGTCCCTGACAACTTCCATTTAAAAATAATCTCCTTTGTAAAACTGCATTTGGCCATTCAGTTCTTAAAAGGCACAGCTACCATCAAAGCAAATCACTAATCTGACTTTAGAGTTTTTTATGGTTTGTGTCTGGATGTCCCCCCAAAGCCTCAGGCAGCCATGGGAGGAAGCTTCTAGAGTTTGTGATTGATTCATGATCCAATGCGAGCATTATGGGTGTGAGTAGTACACCCACCCTAGTGGGTAACCTACACACATATAAGGGAGAGAAAGAGTTTTCTCTCATGCTCTTCCCTTTTTGCTCTTGCTGATTTTGCTGTCTTCTGCCACCATGAACTGCTGCCCTCTTTCAGGTGCCACGCTGCCTTGGAGCCAGTCTTGTATGGACTGAAACCTCTACATACTGTGAGCTAAATAAGCCTTTCCTTCCTTAATTTTAGGTGTCTGGTATTTTGTCTCAGCAATGAGAGAAAAGGAACTAAGACAAAATTTGGTACCAGAGAAGTGGAGTCATCACTGTGACTATACCTGACCAAGTAGTTCAAGAGCCTTTGGCAATGGCTTGTGGGGAGAGTTTACAAAGGTTTGGAAATGTCACCTGAAAGAGTAGAGCTGGAATGCGTTAGGCTGTTGTGTATGGGAGATTCTGGTCAGAGCTCAGAAGACCAGAAATCCAGTAAAGACCAGACTCAGGAAGTTTCTGCTGGGAAGAAGGATGCATTGGCTGTTGGACTCCAGATGATGTGTATTATGGCTTGGCAGAAAGTTTGTCTGCATTTTGCTCATGTCCAGATATTTTGCCTGAGACTGAGATTAAGGGCAGTGAACTAGTTAATTCGAAAGAAGAAATGTCAAGGCAGTGTAATGTTGGGGCAGTGGTATTGCTATTGTTGGGGGCTTTTAGCCAGATTTATGTTGTGAATCAAGAGCAAAGAGCCCAGCAGGGTGTTTTAAAATGTGAGTTTGCCCAGGGTAAAATCTTCAGTAAAACTGTGGACTGCAAAGATAGAGCTGAGGAGATCTCAGTTGCTGAGAAGGAGCAAGAGATTATAAAAGATAGCCTGAGGACATCACAAAAAACAGCAAGTCTCCACTTTCTGCAGCCTCACAACTGCAAAAGTGAAAAACTTTGCTTTGAGAAGAAAGCCACAGAGCACTATGTTCCAGAATGGTAACAGCATCCACACCAGTTCCAAGATGGTGGCAGCCTAGAGAAATTGTTCCCCAGAATTGGATTCAGAGGGCTCAGAGATTCAGGTACCCAACCCCTACAGCCAAGAGAGAACAAAGCCTGGCACTGCTACAGCTGGCACCAGACCTTTGCACCATCCACATGGTGCTGCTTTTAGCAGCACGCAGAATGCAAGAGTTCTGAGGTTAAAAAGGCTTCCACCAAGATTTTGAAAGGAGGCCTGGGAGACCAAGCAGTGTGCCCCTGAGAGGGCAATGAGTGAAGCTGTAAATATGAAGCCAAAGGTGTAGCAGAGACCCGAGAAGTTTGGAGAAGCCAGGAACATGGATCCTCTGAGGAAAACTGCAAGGAAGGAGCAAAGTCAACCCAAGGGAAAAACCATGAAACTGCAACCACTGGAAGTGCCACCGGGGAGCCCCCAAACCTTTTGGAGCTCACAACTTGCTACAGGTTTCATTGTATGCTGCATATGAAACTACAGGACTTAATATTTCCCCTGATGGACTTGCTTTGGTCCCTATTGTTTGTATTCCCAAGGGTACCTTTTGGAATGCTAATGTTTATCTTGTGTAATAGAATGTTTCAAGTGCTTAACTTTCTTTTCATTTGTACAGGGGCTCACAGCTAATAGTTTGCCTTAGATTTTGGCGAAGACTTGGGACTTGGACTCTTCAGCAATGCTGAAACTGTTAAGACTTTGACAACTCTTAGAGGTGGACTAACATGCCTTCTGCATAAAGGAATGTTCATGAGTTTTTGGGGGGCCAGGAACAGAAAGCTATGGTTTGTGTCTCAATGTCTCCCCAAAGTCTCATGCAGTCATGGGGGATGAATCTAGAGTCTGTGATTGATTCATTCTCTAGTGCTAGAATTATGGGTGTGAGTGCTACACCCACCCTGGTGGGTAGCCTACATACAAAATAAGGGAGAGAAAGAGTTTTCTCTCATGCTCCTTCCTTTTTGCTCTTGTTGATTTTGCTGTTTTTCGCCACCGTGGACTGTTATGCTCTGCCATCTGTCACTCTTCCTTGGAGACAGTCTAGTATGGCCTGAAACCTCCACAAACTGTTAGTTACCTGAACTTTTTCTTCCTTAATTTTAGGTGTTGGGTATTTTGTCTCAGCAATGAGAAAAAAGCAGCTAAGGCAGAGTTTGAGCTTTCAGAGATACCTGGAATCTCTGTGGTATGATTTGATGATGCTAGAAAAACACTATCTTTTTTCCCTCTTCAGATTCCTGAAATTCCAACCATTAGTGTGGAAGATGTAAGCCAAATCAACTTTGAATGAGCAATATTGGGGGCTCCAGCAACTGGACCAGTGCAGAAAAGAAAAACTATATGAGAAAAGAGACCCATTTTTAAAAGAGGGATAAGAGACTAAAAACAACATCCTTTTCCTCACAATTTTGTTAGCATGAATTCCACTCGGCCCAGACCCAATATCTCACACATAATAGGCCACAAATCTTTGTTGAATGAATACATAAATTCTCAATTTTTTTCCTTTTGAGAAAGAAGTCCTCCCCCACCTTGATACTCCCCCAATCTGAAAGGACCAGTTGTGTGAATAGTTAATTTAATCTCCTAGGCATTGCTTATTGGGGAAAAAAATAGTGTAAGCCATTTCTGAGGACCCTTAGAAGCTCTCTAGGAAAGATGTTTGCCCTCTTGAGGCAGGAAAAATCGCCCTGGAACTTGGAACCTCACCAGGGCTGATTCAAACGCAGGACATCACCTCCCCAAACTGCCCTCCGCAGCCTGGGGTCCTGGTGCGACAGAGAACCGCGGGTCTGGTGGCAGAGGGGAGGCCAGGGCCCCGCAGACTCTCCAGGAGCAGAACAGAGTTACGCAGCGCGCTCTCCCCAGGCTTGCAACACTTGGCTCAGCGCTTGCGCCTCCCTCTGCTCGCTCCTCCGCCCCCCTTCCCCTCCCCGTTTTCCTCCCTTTCTCCTCCTCCTCCTCCTCCTGCTGCTGCTGCGGCAGCAGCCAGAGCTCGCCAGTTCAGACCCACGGGGCTGCCCTCCCCTGCGCACTCCCCTAGCTGCCCCGGGCCAGAGCGCAGCGCAGCGGCGCAGGTAGGAGCCCCAGACGCAGGGTCGCGTGGAGCGCGCGCGACACCCGCGGGACCGTGCGCCAGAGAATGAGGTGGGGTGAGCCGAGGGGTGCGGAGCACTGGGGAACTGCCCCGACTGTGCAAGGAGAGCGGGACATGGAGGTGTGTGGTCTAGGAATGCGATCTGTCAGCTTGTGCAAGTACTCGGGTGACATCTGTTGGGATCGGCAAGTTTGTGCGCGCCCACAGCCAACCCGCAGAGCTTTACCCGTGAACGTGGTTTTGAAAGTTTCAAGGGACCGATGTTCGAGATTTAAACCGCACCTGCATTCCACAGAAGCTCTTTAGAAACTGAGTGCTAAGCAGCTCTGGCGCTGCCTATTAGCTTACAGTTCAGAAAGAGGACTTTAACTGGCGCGCAGGGCACCAGCCTGACCACCCGGAAACTGGTACCCTGGGTTGCAGAGCGGTGCGCGATTCCGGCCGGAGGCAGCCCGGATCCTGAGGGTAGCCTCAGACGCGCGGGTCGGCTCCTCTACACAACCTGGGACTTTGGAACAAAGCTGTGTGCTGAGAACATCATGGAGATGCACTTAGTTTTGCGGAAGGACGTGAGAAGCTAGAGGGGTGCGGGAAACGAGTGTTCTACTAGAACTGGAAGGCGTTTGCTCTCCAAGTTTTGTTTTTGTTTTTGTTTTTAAAAAGTTTGAGGCCGTTTAATTGATATCGGCTCGCAGGTACTTTGCTGAGCTGTGCTAGTAACGTCACTAGCTGGAAGTGAGCATACAGGGAAATTCTTAATGTTCCAGGGAACAGAAATTTGCTGCCTCACTTCTAACACAAACGTTGCCTTTGAAATTGTTTGCACTGTCTTCCCTTTGACTCCCCTTTTCCGGAGTCCGTTGTGTTAGGTACAGTATAAAATACATGGTGAATGTCCTCGCTATAGATGTGGATGGAATGAAACGAAATGCAATTCTGCAGCTCTTTCTCAGACTTTCGTACCTCCTTGGTAGCTGTAGCAAAGGTTGTGGAGGAGGAGAGGAGATGAGATGAGAAAGAGAATTGAAATTGGGTATTCAAGTGCCTTGGCCTCCCCACTCTTTCTTGCCTGTTATTTCACTGCTGAAGTTTTGTTATTTCCCTTCAGCAGATACTAAACATCGATTTGCCCTGTTTTTTCTTTGAGATTCACGATGTGGAAAGTCCTTTTCCTAACTATGCTAACTCTGGCGCTGGTCAAGTCACAAGACACCGAAGAAACCATCACATACACGGTAAGGGGTGATGGAATTTGAGATAAGTGCGTTCAGGAGAATTCTATGGCATAAGAAACTTTCCCAGCTCTGCCAGTAGATGCGAAGGGCAGTAAACAATTTTAGTATGGCTCACATTAAGATTCATTGTTAATTATACTCCAGCCTTAAAAAAGTTCATTTAGATCACTGAATGATAAGGACCCAAACGTGATGATTTCTACAAGGCCATAAGAGGCAAACCTGTAAAACTGAAAGTAAGCTGTATATTTCTAATGCATTCAATAAATTAGTAGGTGCACGGAATTGGGAAGCTGGAATTCCTACAGGAGTACATGCAGGTGAAATAAATACATACAGACTAATGCTGAAGCCAAATAAGATTGTTAAAAATCATATAAGTACAGCACCCCATTTGTGCATGTAACTTGTTATCATGGCAGCTACCTTTATTGACTCTAGAAAAGGTTATATATTCATTTCTAGTACAACTCATATAAATTCCCTTCACATACAGGTTATGCATTACCAGGATGTATTATTTGCTAAAGCGGATTTAAAATACAGTGTTTTGCATCTTGTACTAGCATCTCTGATATTTCTGAATGTTTGATTAATTAGTTAACGGCATTAGTATAAACCAATATTTACTATAGCACCAGACTTCTCCCACTCTCAAAAAATACATGTGGTGAGAAGAGGGCAGTACAGTACGTACCTCATTGGTAGTGTTTACACCTCTGTTTTATGTTTTCTAGTTTGTAGTCAGTGTTGTGAGATAAATGACATTGGTCATTGATCAAAATGAGAAAAACATATTTTTCTACTTGTTCCCAATTTTTGAAAATTAAGTAACCTGACTCAAAAGAATGCAAGATTTTTTTGAAAATAAAATGCTTGAAAGTGAGCTAATGTCAATTACTGATAATAAACATTATCTCACTTTTTGATGCCATGTTGTTCCTTGAATGTTAGTGTCATCTGGCAAATATTCCTTTCTGTTATTCAGGTCAACTATAAATAAAAGTTTAAGGTAAATATTTTGTTAACTTAATGTTAATTGCAGTCGCTTCCTCTGCTGAAGTTAAATAAAGCAAGAAAATGAATGCTTGTGCTGTTTATCTTCAAATGAGAATGTTTTGTCATTCAGGCCAAACTTACCACCTTCTCAGGGATCCAAAATTAAATATGCTATTTGCTTCTATAATCATCTAACAAAAGGTTTTATTGCTTTTACAATTGCTTGCCTTTTGCCTCTTCCTTTTGCTGACTACCTAAAACTTATTCATTTTAGCAGAGAAAGTTCCTGTGAATTAAGCACTAAAGTTTTAAAACTACTAACTAAGGGTCACGAGTATTGTAGCAGATTTTTAAGATGTATGATACCCTTTTCATGCTAAGATCAGGTTTGTTCTTTTTTGAATTGCGTATGCCTAATAATTCATGGTTAAAGGACAAGATATAACCAACTGTTGGGGTCTTGAGTGCCCCACAGTGGATACACTAAGTCCCTTCATCCTCACAGCAAAGTGTGAGGTAAGCGGCATTGTCTTCCTTCTGCTGATAATGGAACTGAAGATCAGAGAGTGTCACCTTGCTTAAGGTTCCAGAGCCAACAAGTGTGAAGCGAAATGCAGTCTAGACTTGTTTAATAGTAGACCCACATTAAATGTACTAGAACTAAATACTTTTAAGCAATTGCACATCTTCCCTATTTTCAGTACAAATTATTCAAGCGAACAGACACTTTTGCCTAATTTTGAAAATACTTTTCAGAAGAATGGACTTATATCCTCAAGGCAGCCTCATACTTCTATTCCATATTAAAGATAGGGTTCATTCAGCTCCCTCACAAGTATCTGCATAAACAACTCTCATCATTATCAAAAGATTTTATTTGTTCACTTGGAAGATTCAGCTTTCTGCCTCAGGAAATTTACACTGGGAAAACACTGTTGAAAACTACAAAGTTCCCAAGCAAGTACAGATAATACTATTATCCAAATTATACAAATTGCTAAAGAAGTAGAAAGCAAAGAGATAATTAATGTTGGTGCTGGCATATAAGAGAAGAGAGAATTCTGTGCAGTTCTTGAAGGAGGTTATGACCTCAGGTTGATCTAAAAAGATCAAAGAGGCACCTGATCAGAAAGAGTGACATTAAGACTAGGGCGAAGACCAAAGCAAGTCCCGGGGGGTGACAAGGAGCTTGGAGGTGAAACAAACCTGAAGATGGCAATACAGACAGACAGAGGCCTGTAAGCAACTATGAGCTCATAGATGGAGGAGCAATTTAACCATGAAAAAAAGAACAAAAGGCGTGGTGTGTGCAGAATGTAAAGAGGCAGAGCCTGATGGCCATGTGAAGCCAGAAAGGCTCACGAAAATGTAATAGATGTAAACATGAACACAAGTAGGATGAGCTTGAAGGGAAATAATTGGAGAGGTCAGAGCTAATGTTCCTGTGTTTGGAGAAAGGCAGTAGGGCCTTGGATGTTATCAGAGAAACTAAAAAGAGAAAAGAATTAGTCTGGGAGATAATACTGACTGTGTTTACACCCTGCTAAATTTTAGATATCAGAAAAACACCTAAATTGATCTCTCTGCTTTCATTTAACTAGTAACTTGACTAGCATTCATTGTTTGCATAATCAATTCTCAGTTTATTAAAGCAATGTAAACCTGTTAACTCCACTTTTGTATAGTCCTCCCTGAAGCAAGTTCCTTACCATGACTTTCTCAAATGAACATCTAATCAAAATTATTTCACAACCTTCAAATTTCTTCTGGGGCTGAAGAGACCTAGAATAGCAAAGGCAATTCTGGGCAACAAAGGGAAGGCAGGAGGCATCACAATCCCCGACTTGAAACTATACTACAAAGCTACTGTGATAAAATCAGCATGGTACTGGAATCAAAACAGACCTGAAGATCAATGGAATCGATTAGAAGATACAGCCACAAGTACAAACACACTCAGCCACCTCATCTTTGACAAAGGAGCCAAACATGTACATTGGAAGAAAGACAGCCTCTTTAACAAATGGTGCTGGAAAAAATGGCTTTCCATATGCCGAAAACTAAAACTAGATCCATGTCTATCACCATGCACTAAAATAAAGTCAAAATGGATCAAAGATCTGAATAATAAAACAGACATTAAATTTGCTGGAAGACAAAGTAGGTAAAAATCTTGATGATATAGAAGTAGGCAGAGAGTTTATGAACAAAAATCAAATTGCACGGGAAATACTTCCCAGAATCAACAACTGGGATCTCATCTTATTAAAAAGTTTTTGCATTCCAAAACAAATCTCCAACAGAGTGAAAAGAAAATCCATTAATTGGGAAAACATCTTAGCCAATTGTCCCTCAGACAAAGGACTTCTATCTAAAGCATATAAAGAATTAAAAGAAATCAGGCCCCTAAAATTCAAGGACCCAATCCAAAAATGGGCATCTGAGATGAATACACACTTCTCAGAGGAAGAAATGCAAGTGGCAAATAAATGTATGAAAAAATGTTCAACATCAATGGTCATTCGGGAAATGCAAAGTAAAACAACACTGAGATTCATCTCACTCCAGAAAGAATGGCCAAGATTAAAAAATCAACCAATAACAAATGCTGGCAGGGCTGTGGGCAAAACTCTTTTCCACTGTTGGTGGGAGTGTAAACTGGTGAAACCACTGTGGAAATCAGTGTGGAAATTCCTCAAGAAGCTAGGATTAGAGATCCCATTTGACCCAGCTATCCTACTTCTGGACATTTTCCCAGAAGAACTGAAAGCATCATACCACAGTGTTATCTGTGCACTCATGTTTATAGCAACCCAATTTGTAATAGGCAAAGCTTGGAAACAACCCAAGTGCCCATCAATCAAGGAATGGATAAAAAAGATGTATTTTTATACTATTGAGCACTCCTCAGCCATTAAGAAAGATTGCATCGAGACTTTTATAAGTAAATGGACACAACTTGAGACCATACTCATAAGTGAGATAAATCAAACCCACACGTGTAAATACCATATTATCTCCCTAGTATATGAAACTGAAACAGTATATATGATCCAAAATCTACAATAAATACTGTGTAAGGGTAAGAAACTGCTCAAAGAGCAAAAGTAATTGGGAAAGGGAAAAGGAGAAAGGAAGGAAGGGAAAAGGAAAAAGACATAAATCTGTATATATGTTTATGTAAGATAGCTAAAATGACTATACCACTGAATGTATTAGTTACTGAGAAAGTATGGTTAATACGCATATGATTAGATCAATTTTACATGTGTACATCTGCTAATGTAAACAACCGTGTTGAAGGTAACGATACTCAATATTGCAACCATTGTCAAGTTCCTATCATCTTGTTTTGTAAACCTATAATGTTACTATTGTGGATTTGCTGTTGTTGTTTGTTCATCTCTTTTGCTTTTTGTCTTTCTTTTCTGTGTCTTTTTTCTCTTAAATAAAAAATAATAAAAATAAAAAGCAAACTTCTTCTGGGGCCTGTGATCACATGTAGCAACATTTCCCAAGATACAGCCATAGATGACCTATATACAAATCACTTGGAATACATGTTAGGAACTGCGATTCCACGCCTCTTACCCAGTCCTACAGAATCAGATCCTTATGGTGAGCCTAGGAATCTGCATTTTAACACACACCCTGGATGAATCTATGCATATGCTAACTCTTGAGATTCACTGACCTTCAGAGTAGAATCTAGTTCCTCCTTGTCCTAAGGAAAGGCTTCTTGGATTGGGCCTTAACCATTTCTCTAACCCTGTCCATCACCCAGAACTACTTGTAGCTCTTTTCCTCTGCAACAGTTTTGTGTCCTTGCTCTTCATATTCCTGCTTCCTAGAATTCCCTCACCTCCCTGGGAAAAAATCCTGTTCATTGTACAAGGCTGAATTCATTTGTCACCTCCCCTGTAAAGCCTCCCCTTCCTCTCCGTCGCAGCCACCCCACAGCTCCAGACAGAGTCCCTCACTCCTACACACACATTTCTATTACACCATTGACATCTTCCCCCAGCTTGTCTACCTATCTTCTGGCTCATGAGCTGCTTGAGGATAGGGCCCTGTTCTTCACCATCTTCATATCCTCAGAGCCTGGGATAATGGCTAATGTGAGAAGGTATTGATAGATGATTTGTTTAGTGAGTGAACCAGACAAGATCCAAGGAAACTAAAGGTAGGAAGCAGAGTGGGTATGAGAGTTAGCAAAGAATGGTCAGGAAAACCAAGTACTTGGATGATCAGGAGGACTTAGGGAAGAGTTCAGTGTGAGAAAAAATAAAAATAAAAATATTTGGTTGAATTTTTTTTCCTTTTATGGTAGAATTTTCAATGTGGAAAACGAAAGGAACAAATATAAAAGAGCAGCCAGAGAGGTTGGAGAGCATTAGTCTGAAGAGAGAAAGAGAGAAAATAATTCCAAAATGGTGGTAATGGGAAATTATACTTAATACAACAGGTAGGAGTTGAGGCAGCTGATGATTGAGAAAGGACTCTTGAAGCTACCAATACACAGACTTCTCTTAAAAATGAGAAAAACCAAAGAATGTTAAACTACACATCTCATCATAAATCTACGACTCCAGCACAAGAATTAGTGCCATAAGAATGAAGCTTTTAGAGTGACTTCTTAAACAATGAATTTTCTCCTGACTCCATCTTTGGTGTTTGCTTTGCAGCAATGCACTGATGGCTATGAGTGGGACCCTATACGTCAGCAATGCAAAGGTGAGCCGGCTCCAGAGTCTTCCCATCTGAACACAGCTTTCTGTCTCCCTCTTGTGTTGCTCTCCTCATCTTATTTGTAAGATACCTAAAGGCATGTGCATGTATTTGTATGTCCTAATTTCCCTCTAAGAAGACTGCTGACTTATTTTATTACTGACCACAGATATTGATGAATGTGACA
>RJWM01004443.1:0-101520 GCA_004363535.1 Dasyprocta punctata | reverse complement strand
TCAAGTATTATTTTAAAGCCTTGATTTACCAAGGCTTTTTGAAAAGACAATTTGTTTGCTTCAATATTTTATTTTATTTTAAATATCTATTTTTTTAATGAAATTTTACTGAATTTGTAGCAGATACGTTTCCTGGAGGCAAAAATCTGAGACAAGAATGTATATACATTGGCAAGAGGTAGTCAGTTTACATGGACTATGTTTACATGTTTCATTTTAGAAAGATAGTGTACATTCTAAAGAAATGGTGTCAAGGAAGTGTCCTGTACTCTTGTTTAAAAGATCAGACTAGGAGGAAAAACAGGAAAAGGTAGTCTGTCAGATGGGAGGAAACAGGAAAGCAGTAACAGAGATAGAAATGCAGCCTTTTACCATGGCCATTTGCTGCTTTTTTTTTCCCCTCATATCTAAAACATGAAAAAGATAGTATTTTTAGAAATTTTCTACTAAATACCCTAAATTTTATTTTTGGCATATGGGTAAGAGAAATGTCTAATATGAATACTATTTTTCTTTGTGTAGAATTTCCAAGTCTAAAAATGTAATAATCATAGACTATAAAAACTCAAGTACAAGATAAAAATGAAATGGATATTGAATAATAATCTGAGGATTCATATTAAAAATATCATACTATTGTATTGAATTGTTGCCTGCACACTTTTGACAGGTCCTTATTGCTGATGGATAGCATCAAAATCCCTTAGCACATTCTAAAATTCCCTATGTGATGTTCCCAATTCATTTTTGAAGGTAGCTCTTTTTTTAAAAAAAATTTGGTAAACACCTTAGGATAGTCAATGTTCTAGAAAGATTAAATTAGTTCCGAGTCACACAATAATACAGATAGCGCTCAAAGCCCTGTGCTTTTGCGAGCACACGCCACTACCTGAAAAACCTACCTTTACGTGTCAAACACCTTCTTAACACTCAGTGTACAGTTCAAATTAGACTATGGTTTTAGAGGACCGACACAACTTCATTTGGAAAATTTGGGGGCAGGATAGGATTGCTAAAACTTTATTTCTCAAAGTAAAGACATTGACATCAAACACAACAGAAATAACAAACAGCTCATCAGCAACGATCACACCATTTCGTAAGAAAGAAAGAAGGCATTAATATCAAAAGCAAGATTATAATAAATTCAAGTAAAAGAGTAAAGTAATCCTTCAAAAATATCAGTCTATGCTCCTGGTCATTGTTCTTTTGTTCTGGACTAGTAAAATCTTCTTTAGACAGTCGCTATCAACACCATACTTGGTGGTGCATGTGTGTATCTGAACCACTTAGGATTCTGAAATGAGAAAAGAGTGAATTTAAGACCAGCCTGGCAGCATGGCGAGACACTGGGAGAAGATAAAAAATACACATGCTGTTCCACAATACAGCATTTTAAAATATTTTCCCTGGCTAAATCAAGTAGTGTTTTGCTCTTCACATCATAAAATTGTGGTTCTGCACTGCAGTTATCTTTATCTATCTATCTATCTATCTATCTATCTATCTATCTATCCATTCATCCATCCATTTATCATTTATCTATCTTGAAGACAGTCTATTTCTAATTCTAGAAAGTAAAATATTAATGACATACACTCCCGTTTAGTCATTTCAGTAATGCAATGCCTAGTATATGATGAGAATACAATGTTGTCTGAAAGAATTAAAGATTTAATAAGTGAAGAAAATACTATTGGGCAACCCTAGATGTTAGAACATTTTATGTGGAGCTGAAATTCTCCCCTAGGTCTCACATTTTGAATACTCAGAACAACCCTATCCCTGCTCCCAAAAAGCAGCTCTTAGATTACTTCAAGATAATCTTTTCTTTTTCAGGCAGAACAAACCCAGCTCTAAATATTCATACTAGGAAAATGGTTAGATACTTTCCAAATTTTCTGTTCCTTCTTCAACTCAATCAGTTTGTTTTAATCCCTCTTAAATTACTACAACACTCCAGAGGCATTGTATAACTATCTTTTGATTTAGGAAGACCAGGGTTCTAGTTCTTTCTTGGCCATTAACTAGTTAGCAGGACAATTCAAAATGTTTGACTAAAGTGTCCTGAGAGTTGGTTTTGTTGTAAATAGAAAAATTTCAAATTATACATGGAATATCAGTAGGTGGTCATGAATAGAGTCATTGCTCAATGAACTTTTGCAGTAGACTTAATATGTAATTTAATAACACAACACAAAACAATATAGGTGTCATTTACATAAATATCCAGACAGGTTCCTCATGGGTGGAGTGGGGTGAGGTGAGGGTGGGATTCCAGTTCTCTGAGATCTAGAGTGAGGTAGTCTTTAACATGGATTCCAGGCTCACCATGGATGACCTCCCAGTTAGCCAGAAGTGAGACAGACCATAAAAGAGGAATAAGAAAGGAAGATTTTTATATGTTGGGCATGGAAGTGGCATATGTCTCTATGAGTCTCTTTCCATTAGTTAGGACTTACAGCATCACACAGGAGTTCAAATAAGACTGGGAAATATGACTGAGCCAAATGAACTAAGAAACAGAATAGAACTTGAAGAGCTACCTTGAGGATCTAGTTCAATATCAGATAGACTATTAGATTACAATCCAGTATTATTTTGTGTTGTTTTTCATTGTTGGATGACACCATGCTTGAGATCACATTCATTATTTGTGTGCTTTTAAAATATCAATTGTTTCCTATACTTAAGTGTAGGCATTAATTTTTATGTAAAGCATACTGAATTTATGCATATCTAATTATAGAAGAAAATGGAATGAACTCCATTAAATTTGAAAGAGATGAAATCCTAAAAAAACAAAAAAAATCTACTGATTCATCATTATATAAATGACAGGGATATCAACTCTGAGAATGCTATTAATGTTAACAATACTTATTAAAATTTGACTCTATAGGCATCATAATTATTTTCCTAAGAAAATAAATACAATTTTAAAACCAAAATTTAATCACAATGCCTTTTTTAAGAATTTCAATTTGAACTTAAATTTTTTATCAGTACCTATTTGTAGTACATGATTTATACATTCCTTGTGGGGTGTTAACACACCCTTAATTTCTTTTTCATTCCCTTTCCTGCCCTCCCACTTTACCCCTTTCACTTCTTGGTCCCCTACTCATTTGAGAAAGATCTATCTCCTTACTTTCTGTTTTTGATCTTTCTATTTTGTCTTATCTTTATATTTGGAGTTTCTCACCTAAAAGAAACCATGTGATATTTGAACTTGTGCCTGATTTATTTCATTAAAAATTATAATCTCAAGGTGCATTCATTTTCTTACAAATGTTTCAAGCTTACCTTTCTTTATGCTGAGTGTATAGATACCACATTTTCTTTATCCATTTATCTCTTAATGGACATATAGGCTGCTTCCAAGATTTAGCTATTATAAACTGTGCTGATATAAACATGGGTGTGCATATATCATTGTAATAGGAAGACTTTATCTCTGTTGGGAAGATAGCTAGAAAGTCAAATAGAATTTTTAATTTTAGTTTTTGAGGAATCTCCATAATGATTTCCATTGTGATTGTTCTAATTTACCTTCTCTCCAACAATGTAGAAGAGTTCTTTACACCTACAGATTCACCAGCATTTGTTATTATATGATTTCTTGATGGTTGTCATTTATCCTGAGGGAAGATGAAATATATGTATTGTTTTAATTTTCATTTCTCTAATGACAAGTGATGTTGAACAAGATAACAGAAAATGAAAAGATAACCCGTTTTCCATGATAGAGCTATTATAATAAAAATCGCCATATTTTCAAAATTGATATGCAGACTTGATGCAATCACAATCAAAATACCAACTGCATTCTTGACAGAACTGAAGAAACAATCCTAAAATTCATATAGCATCAGTAGGAACCCAGAATAGCCAAAGCAACCCAGGGTAACAAAGCGAAGCAGGTTGTATCACAATCTTGGACTCAAGGTTATATTACAAAGTGACAATGAATCGTTATCTTCTGCATTTTGTATGGTTGGCTTTTAAATATGATGTATTATGAACTTGTTCTTCTGTGATCGTATTTATTTTTTTCATGTGGCACAATAAATTCTTACAAGCTAGTCACTTAGGGCAACAGATATTTTTTATCTCAAATTTTTCATGGGTCAGGAGACCAAGTGCTACAAAACTGAGTTCTTTTTCCAGTGGCTCAGGCTCTAACCTTCCCCGGTCTGTGTTCTCATCCAGGGTCCAATTTTCTCTTCCCAGCTGATTCAGATTATTAACCAATTTGATTTCTTTTGTTGTAGAACTGAAGCCCCTATTTTCTTGCTGCTTGCTGGCTGGGGGCTCAGCTCCCTCAAGTCCTAGCCACTTAGCTGCCTCTCCTGGCAGTTTTCTTGTTAAAAGTCAACAGAATAATTCTTGTGATATTTTCAATCTTTTCTTTCAGGAAGTGCCCCATACTTTATAAAAGGGTTTAATCGATTGGGTTTACCCAGCCGGGATAATCTCCTTTTATATTTTTCTCCAAATCAATAGATTCGAGGCCTTAATTACATCTGCAAAATTTCTTGACCATGTTCACATAGACTAGGCTACCACCAGAGTGAAATGCATCATATACACAATTTCTGGGGAGCACCTAAGAAGAGGAGATAATACAGAGCTTATCCTTAAGGAAGAGGAAGAATTCCAAAATCTTGAAACCCATCTATCTGTCTATCTCTGTCTGTCTGTGTCTTTGTCTCTCTCACTTCCTTTCTCCCTCCTTTCCTTCTTTTCTTTTTTCTGTCTTCCTTTCTCTTTTTTCTTCTCTTTCTTTTGTTTTCTTTCTTTCAACCTTCCTTTCTTTCTTTCCTTCCTTCCTTATATTTTGTCTTTTGCTTTACTTTGTTTTGAGGGTCAAACTTTTCCTAGAAATTTATGCTCCTCAGTAACTTCTCACAACACATATTTTTGAAATTAAGGCATTTTTTTAGCCTATTTATATTATAGTTGTCTTTTCTTATCCAAGACCAACTTTAGATTACGTGTTATTTAAACTCATTTTACTTTTGCTCACCAGCATCTGAAAATAGAATTATCTATCAGGTTAAAGGTAAGATAATATTAACAAAATTATTAAAAGGCAATTCGCTTATCTACCTTTCTGTTTATATAGGGATTTTATATTTATGGTAACAAAAATATGAGATTCAATCCAAAATATGAATATAAACTATAATCTGGTATCCACTCAAACATATTGTACAATTTGGTTAAATATAGAGAAACAGTATATTCAAATTTTTCCTGGCAAGACTTAGTTTGTTCCTTTTGTCTTAATGTGAGAATCAGTTGTATATTTTCACTCTCAGTGAGGCCTTATTATGGATGGCAAATTATATAAACATCCCAACTTTAGGGTCGTATTATAAAATAATCTGCTCATAACATTGGAAATATTTCTGGTGATTAATTTTCTGTTCTGACCTGATTGGGCTAAGGGACATGTCTATAACTGGCAAAAAACTATTTTTAGGTGTATATTTGAGGATGTTTTCATTTTTAAAAAAACATTTGCATCACTATACTGAATAACAATCGCCCTTACCAATATGGGTGGGCATTATCCAATTAACTGAGGGCCTGATTAGAACAAAAATTTGGAGAAAGGGTGAATTCACTGTCTTCAGTTTGAGATGGGACTTCATCTTCTTCTGCCCTCAGACATTAGTGCTTCTGGGCTTCAAGCTTTCAAACTCTGACCAAGAAGTTTACCATCAGCTACTTTGGTTCTTAGGCAAAATTGGCTTTCTTGATTTTCATCTTAAAGACAGAAAAGGATGAAATTTGTCATTTTAACCCTCCATTATTTCATGAAGCAACTTGAACAATAAATCTCATCTCTCTGTCTATATCTTTTTATCTGTGTCTGATCTATCTATCTATCTATCATTTATCTGTAATATACATATTTTATTGGTTCTGTCTTTGGAAAACTCTTGCTATGACTTGTATCTAGATGTCCTCCCAAAGCCTCATGTGGTCATAGGTGGGGCTTTTCAGATGTGACTGAATCTGAGGGTGCATGATGCTCTGATTAAAGGTGCAATGGTGGGATTAAGGGTGCCTCATCCTGGGTGTGTGTGCTACCCACTCACTCAAAGGGCAGGTAGCCTTGATGGAATATAGGGGTCAGAAAGAGAGGTGCTGCTGCTCCTGCTCCTGCTACTGTCCCTTTTCACTGCTTACTGCTTCGCTCTACCCTGCCTGCTTTGCGGTGGACTATTTCTCCTCCGTGATGCTCCTCTGCCATGCCACCTTGCCTTGGAGCATGTCAACCATGCACTGAAACCTCTACAAATTTTCAGGTAAAATAAAGTTTTCCTCCTTTAACTCTGGATGTTGGGTATTTTGTCTCAGCAATAAGAAAAGTAATCAAAATAACTCAATAATACACATACAAAAAATTAAATGAAGTAGAATTTAATCTTTAAGAAGTGCTCAGTTTATCTATATGGATAATGAGAAAAATCTGTTTAGAAGAGAACACTGAAGAGTGTGACTAAACGATCGTTTGATGAAGAGATTTATCAATTATATGAAAAAGTCAGTACCTATTGCCCAAGAAAATGGGATATTTATCCCTAAGGTATTTCATATATCATTGAGGCTACTGACTGCATCATGACCCCATCACAGAGTGCAACAGCCTAGAGAAGAGACCAGTTTCAAAGGGAAAGAAGTGGCAGTGTTTGACAGTTTTCACCAATGTAGTCGATGTAGCATCATATCAAGCAGCATACAGAGTACAGGGACCTAGAACCATGGTTACTTCTACCTAGATTTACAACTTGAACTCTGCAAAGACTTGATCAATGCTGCCTGAGTAGAGACTCACTATGGGACTCAGATGGAATGGATACATTTTGTATGCAAGAATATAAATTTCAATGGGCTAAGAATGGAAGGCTTTTGTGTAAAGATTTTTTTTTCCTCACAAGGAGGAAATCCTAATCTCCAAGGAACAGAATTAGTAGGTAGGTAGTTAGGCCATGTTGTAGAGCTCTAATGAAGGCACCAGAGTAGTCACTAGCTTCTTCCTATATGAATTCAAGTAAGAAGATAGGTTTCTAGGAATTAGTAAGTGCTATGATGAATACTGATGTTCACAGTCACTGAAGAGGGACAGAATAGATATTATTACTCCCATAGTATAGTTTCTACTTGCAAATAATTCACCATTATAATGTAAATAGGAATGATGAGACATGAACTGCTGCTAACTCCTTGCCTGTGCTATTTCACTCAATGTGTTCAAATTTGATCTACTTGAATAAGATACAAATATATTATTAACACATTGGTACTCAATAAAAATAGATATTTCTTTTTCTTTAAGGATAGATAAACCCATTGGCAATGTTAAGATATAGGAAAGTTTGCTTTTTCTATTTTTTACCTCCATAATCAGTTACCTTCCCAACTACAATCCCAATCTTGTTTATAAATTTCTTCCAGTCACTGGTTCCCAGGCTGACCTTGCTGATTTTTTGTGATCATTTTCAATACATGTTGCTGTCTTAAGGGCTTAACCTTCATTTTTTATATTTCTTTCTTTTTTTATTTAAGGAAATAAAAGACAGAGGAAAGAAAGACAAAAAGCAAAAGAGACAAACAACAACAGTAAATCCAAAACAGTAACATTATAGGTTTACAGAACAAGATGATAGGAACTTGACAATGGTTGCAATATTGTGTATCGTTACCTTCAACATGGTTGTTTACATTAACAGATATAGACATGCAAAACTGATCTAAACACAGGAGTGTTAACCATTATTTCTCAATAACTAATACATTCAGCAGTATAGTCATTTTAGTTATCTTACATACACATGTATACAGATTTATGTCTTTTTCCTTTTCCCTCTTCTTCCCTCCTTTTCCCTTTCCCAATTACTTTTGCTTTTAGAGCAGTTTCTTACCCTTACACAGTATTCATTGTAGATTTTGGATCATACATACTGTTGCAGTTTTTTATACTAGGGAGACAACACGGTATTTACACGTGGGTTTGATTTATCTCACTTATGAATATGGTCTCAAGTCGTGTCCAGGTACTTATAAAAGTCTCATTGCAATCTTTCTTGATAGCTGAGTATTACTCCATTGTATAAAAATACCACATCTTTTTTATCCATTCCTTGATTGATGGGCACTTGGGTTGTTTCCAAGATCTGGCTCTTACAAATTGGGTTGCTATAAACATGGGTGCACAAATATCACTGTAGTATGATGTTTTCAATTCTTCTGGGAAAATGCCCAGAAGTGGGATAGCTGGGTCAAATGGAATCTCTAATCCTAGCTTCTTGAGGAATCTCCACACTGATTTCCACAGAGATTGCGCCAGTCTACACTCCCCCTAACAATGGAGAAGAGTTCCTCTTTCCCCACAGCCCCTCCAGCAATTGTTACTGGTTGATTTTTTAATCTTGGCCATTCTTTCTGGAGTGAGATGGAATCTCCGAGTTGTTTTAATTTGCATTTCCCAAATGACCATTGATGTTGAACTTTTTTCATATATTTATTTGCCATTTGTTTTTCTTCATCTGAGAAGTGTGTATTCATCTCAGATGCCCATTTTTGGATTGGGTCCTTGAATTTTAGGGACCTGATTTCTTTTAATTCTTTGTATGTTTTAGATAGAAGTCCTTTATCTGAGTGACAATTAACTAAGTTATTTTCCCAATTCATGGGTTTTCTTTTCACTCTGTTGGAGTTTTCTTTTGACATGCAAAAACTTTTTAATAAGATGAGATCCCAGTTGTTGATTCTAGGAAGTATTTCTCGAGCAGTTTGATTTTTATTCATAAACTCTCTGCCTACTCCTATGTCATCAAGACTTTTACCTACTTCGTCTTCCAGCAAATTTAGTGTCTCTCTTTTAATATTCAGATCTTTGATCCATTTTGACTTTAGTTTAGTGCATGGTGATAGACATGGATCTAGTTTTAGTTTACAGCATATGGAAAGAAAGTTTTTCCAGCACCATTTGTTAAAGAGGCTATCTTTCTTCCAATGTGTACGTTTGGCCACTTTGCCAAAGATGAGGTGGCTGAGTGTGTTTGTAGTTGTGTCTGTGTCTTCTAATCTATTCCATTGGTCTTCAGGTCTGTTTTGATTCCAGTACCATTCTGATATTATCACAGTAGCTTTGCGTATAGTTTCAAGTTGGGGATGGTGATTCCTCCTGCCTTACCTTTTTGGCCCAGTACTGCCTTTGCTATTCTAGGTCTCTTCTGGTTCCAGATGAATTTCAGGAATGATTTCTCTAGCTGTGTGAGGTAGGCAAGTGGCATTTTGATTGGGATTGCATTAAATCAGTATAACAATTTTGAAAGAATGGCCATTTGCACAATGTTTGCTCTTCCTATCCATGAACAGGGAATATCTTTCCATTTTCTGAAATCTTCTTCGATTTCCTCTTTCAGAGCAATGTAATTTTCACTGTATAGATCTTTTACTTTCTTTATTGGATTGATTCCTAAGTATTTTATTTTTTTGGATGCCATAAGGAAGGTTGTGGATTCACTTATTTCTCTCTCAGTGAGTTTGTTGTTTGTATACAGGAATGCTGTTGATTTTTGAGTGTCGACCGTGTATCCAGTAACATTACTGAATTTGGTCATTGCATTTAGAAGTCTTTCAATGGATTTTTGGGGGTCTTCTATGTACAGTACCATATTATCTGCAAATAATGATAATTTTACTTCTTCCTTTCCTATTCATATTCCCTTTCTTTCTTTCTCTTGTCTAATTGCTCTTGCTAATATTTCCAGAACTATATTGAATAGGAGTGGTGACAATGGATATCCTTGTCTCAGTCCTAATTTTAAATTGAAAGTTTTCAGTTTTTCTTCATTTAGTAAGATGCTGGCTGTTGGTTTATGGTATATGGTTTTTATTAGGTTGAGGTAGAGACCATCTATTTTAATTTTCTGTAGGGTTTTTATCATGAATGGGCGTTGGATTTTGGCGAAAGCTTTTTCTACATCTATTCAGATGATCATGTGGATCTTGTCCTTGGCCCTGTTGTCATGGTGTATTATGTTTATTGATTTACATATGTTGTATCATCCCTGCACTCCTGCGATGAATCCCACTTGATCATGGTGCATAATCTTGCTGATAACTTGCTGTATTCAATTTGCCAGTATTTTATTGAGGATTTTTACATCTATGTTCATGGGGGAGATTGACATGTAATTTTCTTTTTTGGTTGAGCTTTCTCTGGTTTTGTTATGAGGATAATACTTGCTTCCAGGAATGAGTTAGGGAGACTTGCTTCCCTTTCAATTTCATTGAAGAGTTTGAGGAGTGTTGGCATTAAGTCTTCCCTAAATTTCTTATAGAATTCAGCAGTGAATCCATCAGGGCCTGGGCTTTTCTTTGTTGGTAGGGTCTTAATTACATTTTCAATTTCATTAGCTGAAATTGGGTTCTTCAGCAGTTTTACATCTTCTTGATTCAGCTTTGGTAATTCATAGGTTTCTAGGAATCTGTTCATTTCTTCTGTGTTATCAAACCTATGAGAGTAAAGCTTTTCAAAGTAGGTATTGATGGCCTTCTCTATTACCACAGGGTCTCTAGTGTTTGCCCTTGCCATTCCTTATGGCATGATTTGGGTTTTTACTTTCCATTTTTTAATAAGGTTGACTAGGGGCTTATCAATTTTATTTACTCTTTCAAAGAACCAACTCTTCAATTCATTAATTATTTGTATTGTTTTCTTGATTTCAATTGCATTAATTTCTGCTCTGATCTTGATAATTTCCTCCCTTCTTTGGGCTTTGGACTTGACTTGCTCTTCTTTTTCTAGAAATTTGAGGTGCATCATTAGGTTGTTTATGTGTATTCTTTCCATCTTTCTAATGTGGCAGTTTAGTGCTATAAATTTCCCTCTGAGCACTGCTTTCATTGTATCCCACAGGTTCTGGTAATTTGTATTTGCATTTTCATTTGATTTTATATATTGTTCAATTTCTTCTTTAATTTCTTCTGTGACCCATTGATTGTTTTAGAGAGTATTATTTAATTTCCATGTGTTTATGGGGTTCTTGTGGGATTATTGGTCATTAGTTTCCAATTTTATGGTGCTATGGTCAGATAATATGGATGGAATTATTTCAGTTCATTTGCATTTACTTAGGCATGTTCTGTGCACTAGTATATGATCTGTTTTAGAGAATGACCCATGTACAGCTGAGAAGAATGTGAATTCTGATGTTGATGGGTGGAGCACTTGGGACACATCTACTAGGTCCATTTGTTCACAAGTTTGATTCAGTTCTGTTATTTCTTTGCTGATTTTTTATTTGGTTGATCTGTCTCTTTGTGACAGTGGGGTGTTAAGGTCCCCTGTTATAACTGTATTATTGTTTATTTGGTTTTTCATGTCTATTAAGAGTTGTCTTACATAGTTGGGGCTCCCATATTTGGTGCATATTTATCTATGATTGTAATCTCTTCCTCTTCAAGTTTTCCCCTAACAAGTATGTAGTGACCTTCTTTATCTCTTTTGATCATTCTTGGTTTGAAGTTCACAGTGTCTACAAACATAATAGCTACCCATGGTTTTTTCTGGGTTCTTGTTGCATGCAGTATTGTTTTCCATCCTTTGATTTTTAGTCTGAGTTTCCTTTTGAGTTAAATGTGCTTATTGAGCACAGCATATTGTTGGATTTTGTTTCTTAACCCACTCTTCCAGTCTGTTTCTTTTTATTGGTTGAGAACTATTTACATTGATTGACATAACTGATATGTACTGACTAATCCCTGTCATGATATCTTTCTGTTGTTGGTTTTCTACATTTTCTGTTTAATTGTTTGCCCTGCTTAGTGGTTTCCTTTTGCTATTGTTCTTAAGATTGTAGTTGTCTTTGTTTCTTTCTAGAGTGTCTTTCAGTACTCTTTGTAGTGTTGGTTTGGTGGCCATAAATTTCTTCAGTTTTTTTGTCATAGAAGTATCTTATTTCTCCATCAATTTTTAAAGCTAGTTTTCCAGGATACATCAATCTGGGTTGAAAACTGTTTTCTTTTAGGATTTCAAATACTTCACTCCAAGCTCTTCTTGACTTGAAGGTTTGTGTTGAGAAGTCTGCTGTGATTCTGATAGGCTTTCCTTTATAGGTGATCTGTTTCTTTTCTCTGACAGCTTTTAGTATTTTGTTCTTGTGCTGTATTGGTGTTACGCTAATTATTATATGTCTGGGTGAAGATTTATTTTGGTTATGGTTAATTTGGGTTCTGTATGCTTTACTTACCTGTATATCAGATTCTCTTCTCATGCTTGGAAAATTTTCTGCTATTATATCTGCAGATAGTCTTTGCAGGTCATTAGTATTGACCTCTGCTTTTCCATTGATGCCTATTAATCTTATATTATTTCTTTTGGCATCATCTTGCAGCTGTTGAATTGCTGTTTCCTGGTTCCTTGTTATTTTTAAGAGATCTTTTCTTTTGTGATTGTAAGCTTCCATGCTGTCATCAAGATCTGAGAGTCTATCTTCAACTTCATTCAAGTGGTTTTGCCAACTTTCCATGGAATTTTTCATTTCCTGAATTTTCCTTTGTATCTGTTTCATGCATTCTATTTGTGTCTTATTTTGTTCATTTAACATTTCCATCATTTTATGTTCTTCTATTTTTTTATCTTGATCTCCTTTGATACACTCAGCATTTCTTTCATAATGATTGTCATTTCATTTTTTAGCTGAGAGATTATTTCTGATTGGAGTTTCTCTATAGCTTCATGGAGTTGTTTTTTTACTTCATTTGCTATCATTTCAGAAAGTTCAGTTGTGTGACTCCCCATGTCTTCCATTTCAGTGTCTCTTGGGTTTGTTCTCAGTGGGCTGGGGGATTGAGACTGCCTCTTTTTCTTTCATTTTGTCATTTTCTTCTGGTACCTGTGTGGCTAGGCAGGCAGTCTCCTGATAGACTGCACTGAAATACTGTGCTGGGTAGAGCTTCAATCCTCCAGTATCCCCATGGCTAGCCAGGGCACACCCCCAGACTACGGTGCTGGATCCTTATGCTCTGTGGTCTGTGAGGCTCATCGTGTGTCCCCCTGATGTACTTTGTTGGGTTGCTCTGGTACACTGGACTGGACAAAGTTTGTATCCTCCCTGTAGGTAGCAAGGTCACACCCCTGGAGCTTGTTGCTGGGTTCTAGATCCTGGCTGTGTAGCATTCAGAACCTCGGCAACCCAAGTGGCTAGTGGAGATGCACCCCTGGGGGTGTTTCTGAACCTATTGATTTAATGGGTGGGGGTGGAATCTCTGGGACCCAGGCGGCTGGGTGGAGCACACCCTGGAGTGTGGCACCATCAGGACCTTGAGTCTGGCTGCAAGGAGTTCAGAGCCTGTGGAGCGTGAAGCAAGCCTGAGCGTGCTGCCAGCATAAGGTGCCTGTGCCTTGCTCCTTGCTGGGTGGAGTTTATAACCTTCAGTTTTTTCAACTCCCAGAACTACTTGTCTTTAAATGTTGCAAATGTTAAACCTAAAGAAACACATTCTTACTTGGAGTATTTTAAGCCTATTGCATATTTCATATTACAATTGTTGAAAGATTCTGTGTCTTTCTATTAACCTATCTATCTGTTTGCCCATCCCACCTGTTGTCAAGATTGACTATAAATACAACACTCAGTATTATATTTTGTGCTTGATATTCAATTATGTCTACATCTGACCTCACTTTAACCATTCTTTCTTTCTTTCTTTCTTTTTTTTTTTCCTTAAGCAGTATTCTAAATAGAAGTTCTTGATCCAAGGACTTCATTGCACTTCATATTTACTTTACTTTTTCTTTTTTTAAAAATTTTTAAATTTTTTGTTAAAGAGATTAAAACAAAACAAAACAGAACAAAGCAAATCAGAACAGAACAATGCAAGCAACACAGGACTTCAAAACAAGACAACAGAAAATCAACAGTGGCTACCACAATGTCTCTTGTTTTCTTCAAAATATTTGTCCAAACCTTTACACACACTAAAATCAAACTAAACTAAATAGTATAAAACCAATCAAAACAAAAGAATGAAAATATTATGGGACTTGATTACAAGATAATATGAAATCAGGAATGGTTACCATAACATGTCTTATTTTCTTCAAAATAGCTGTCCATACCTTCACACATAATGAAATCAAAATACAAAAAACAGACTAAAACCAATCAGAAAATAAAATAATGGAAGCATTACAGAACTTCAAAGCCAGATAATATGAAATGAACAATGGTTACTATAATGTGTCATTGTCTTCAAAAGAGTCGTCCATACTAACACACATAATAAAAAATAAGACACAACAATAAAAACAATCAAAACAAAAGAATAAATGCATTGTAAGACTTCAAACCAAGACGATAGGGAATCGACAAGGGCTACCATAATGTCTCATTTTCTTCAAAATAACTGTTCATACCATCACATATAATAAAATCAAATGAAACAAAACAGAATAAAACCAATTAAACAAAAAAATGAAAGCATTAGAGGACTTCAAAACAAGCTAATAGGAAACCAACCATGATTACCATAACACATCCCATTATGTTCAAAATAGCTGCCCATATCATCAGACACAATAAAATCTAAGACAACAAGATAGAACAGAACCAAACCTACCAAAAGTGTGAAAACATTACAAGAGTTCAAGACAAGACAATAAGAAATTAAAATTGGTTACCAGCTTCTCAGCCTAGGTGTTTCCTCTATCACTTTTATAATATCTATTGTGCTTTTTGAATCCCAGTAACTCCTTTTGTTTTTTATGCTAGGGTTCACCCATATGAGTTCAAACCATTTCACCCATGAACATGATCTCCAACTGCATCCATTTATCTGCAAGAGCCTTAGGATTATTCTACTTTATAGCTGGGTAGCTTTTCCATTGTATGAAAATACCATGTTTTTCTTATCCATTCTGTAGTTGATGGACAAGTCACCCTTCTGATCTCCTGTTGCATGGAACAATTGTTTTCTCTCCTTTGACTTTCAGTCTATGAATTTCTTTATGAGTTAAATGTGTTGCTTGCAAATAGTATATTCATGGATCTCGTTCTTGATCTACTTTCCCTGTGCTTTTTATCGCTGAATTGAGGCCATCTACATTAATGGTTACAAACAGCATACATTAGTTTGACTCTGCCATGTCATCCTCCTGCTGTTGGCCCTTCACTTTTCCCCTTCATTCAACTGCCTGTCCTGTTTGGTGATTCTCCTATGCTGCTGTTCCTGGAACCATGGTCATCTTTATCTCACTCTAGAATATCCTTTAGCACTGTCTATAGGATTGGTTTGGTGGTCATGAATTCCTTCATTTGTTCTTTATCACAGAAGTATCTTATTTTTCCATCAATTTTGAAAGATAGTTTTGCAGGGTATATCAATCTAGGTTGAAATTTGTTTTCTTTCAGAATTTGAAACACTTCACTCCAAACTCCTCTTGACTTGAAGGTTTGTGTTGACAAGTCTTACATGATTTTTATTGGTTTTCCTTTATAGGTGATCTGTTTCTTTTCTCTAACAGGTTTTAGCATTCTGTTCTTGTGCTGAATTTACAGCATCTTATTATATGTCTGGGTGTAGATTTACTTTGCTTATGGCTCATTGGAGTTTTATATGCCTTGTTTATCTGTATGCCAGATTCTTTCCCCCTGTTTCATGCATTGTAATTCCTTTCTATGTTGTTCATCCAAGGTTTCTATCATTTTCCTATGTGCCGCTTTTTTTTTATCCATGTCTTTTTTAGATATGCTCAGCAATTCTTTCATTATGTTTGTGATTTCTTCTTTTACCTGAGACATTATTTCTGACTTGATTACTTCTATGGTCTCATGAAGTTGTTTCATTACTTCAGTTGCTATCCTCTCGGAGATTTCAGGTGTGTGACTTCCATTTCCTTCCATGACTGTGTCTTCCAGACTCATTCTGTGTGGGCTGGATGTCTGAGATTGCCTTTGCTTCTTTGCCTTGACTTTCTCCTGGGATCCTCCTAACAAGCTGGTTGTGGGGTCCCAAGCACTTCCCATGTTGGCTGCCCCTCTGCAGTGTAGGTGAATGGGACAGGAACCTATGTTCCTCTGACCCCGGGTTACAGCGATGTAGCAGGGTGTATGGTGGGCTTCTTCAGACCTGTGCAGCTACACTGAGGCTTGCCCAATGGCCAGGGGTGCACAGTGGTGGGGCTTTTTCTCTCAGCATGTATATCTACACTGGGACTCCTGTGAAGGTGGCAGGCACAAAGGGGTGTGTTTGTCTGATTCTCCTGGTGAGTGATGGATACCTGAAAGGAGTAAGGGAGTCCAATGGTGGCCTGTGAATGCACAGACCTTTCCTGGCTGTGTATCCCTTCTCCCACTGGCTTCCCACAGGAAGGAACTCTTCTAGTGGCAGGGGCCAGCAGGTGGAGGTGGATTTGGCTGGTTCTCTCTTACCTTGCTTTTTTCTTATCACTACTGTTCCTTAAATTTCTTCTCCAACGACCTCCCTTCCCTTCTCTAAAATAATATATTTCCGTTAGTTTAAATCACTAGATTGTGATAGGCCTTTTTCTTTTATTGCAACAATGGAAAACTAACATACATGTGATAATAAATCAGTGTTCAAATAAAATATTGATAGGTGAGTATAAAATGATTTAAGGGTTTAAAGAGTACGTCATGTTGCCAACAGTTGAAAATAAACATTTACTTCAGAAGTGGTGAATTAAAATTGTAATAAGTACATTTATAAATTCCATAGGTATCAAAATAATTTGGTTGTTAATATCATGTATTAGGTTCAGTACAAGGACATCAATCCTCATTGAATTTTCACAATCACACAGATTCAATAGACTTATTATTTTCCATAGAAAATAAATTCAAAGGCTGATAATTTAAATAATTTTCCAAAAGTTTTATGCTTACTAAGTAGGAGAAGAGATTTTATTTGCAAATCTCTACTCCTCCTAGTATACCATTTTAAAAGAAGAAATCCATCTATCATGCATGTGATTTCAAGGAGGAAAATGGGATCTGAAAAGTAGAAGTTACAGTGATTTACAGTAGTTCTAATGAATAAAGAACTTATAAAGTACAGTGCTGTCAATAGTTAATTTGTTCAGGATGTGGTATAGTTTGATTTGGTTGAGAAATGATAGGAATATGGTAGAACAAAAGCAGAGCTTTACTGCTAGAAACTGAATCAACCATGTTCTGAGTGAGAAAAAAACAGGTGAAAAATAACAAGGAAAGTGAAAAAAAATGCTTGACTCCCTTGAGTAAGAAAAACGTATTGGGGAAAAGAAGTGGGATGATTCACTTGTATTTATGTGGTTGCAAAGCAGAACCCTGTACCTGCAAGAAGCTGATCACTGACAGAAATATAGGAGAGAAAATGTTGCAGAGAACTGATTAGTAGCATAGATAGATATCTGCTATGTATGTGATGTAACTCAAGGAATGTCTCATCACATATTCTAAGTGGAAGGAGCAAAAATTTAGTTTACACTAAATGACCTCAAAGAGCTATAAATTGGCATACAGTGTTCAAATTTGGGGAAAATGGTTGTCCCCTTTTCCTTCTTTGGAATGGAACATTAATTATATATTTTAAAATATAATACAGCTAAAGATCAAGGTCTTAAATGTAGAAAGGAGTCTAAACTCACCCACTGAGACACTGTGCCCACCGAAACTAGCTGTATCTCAAAGGGCTGATTTTATCTCCAATGCTTAATATTGACTCTGTAATTTGCAGTGCCTGAAAGCAAAGTTGTAAATAAAGAATAAAGAACAATGACTTAAAAAACAAAATCAATTAAATTTACTTCCTTCTCATAACATTTGCAAACTACATGAAACATAGATAACTTTTGTTGACACTGGAAATTGGCATCTTCCTGCATTTGAAGCTAAGGAAGTGATTTTTCCATTTCAGTATCTTCGTTTGTCACCAAGAGGTTTTTCTTTTCTATTTATTTAAAAGCCTCAAATATGCTTCTAAGTATCAAACCAAGATAATTTTTATTTTTACTCAGTCCAAATATTGTACTGAGTTTATAAGGCTGGATTTTTTGTTTTCATATCAAACAATAAATTTATGCAATGGTATTCACAGGAGGTGGTTGACTATCTTACTCAGTAGGTCGCTTGTACATGGAGAATTAGCCATACGCTTAAAAATGTTTTGCGATTAATGCTAAATACACAGATTCACTTTAAACTCCTTTCACAAATATGTGATTTTTTCCTCAAATTGTTCTTTTAAACATCATAAAACAAACTATCAGCATTAATTTATTACATCTTTCCAGATAATAGGTAGAGATGTACAAGCAATAAGAAAGATATAAAATATTTGAGAGATTTGATTTAGGGAAATACAAATTATAAGCCTATTTAATGAAAATTCATCCCAACTCCTTGGCTCACTAAATTTTGTTACAGAATGTGAATCTTATAATTTTTGTACAGTCTAGGTAAGCAAAGATAACTTGCAGTATTATCAGAGATAATGGACCAGCTGTTATTTTATATTACTAAATTGGGGAACCATTTGTTACGCAGTAAAAGAGAAGGAACTATGAATTTTTTTTGTAGCACAAAATAACATTACTTTTTCAATAAGGTATGACTTATAACTCTTAAAGGATATCAACTAAGCACTACTTTGCAGAAATGATAATATTAACCATCTTATTAATATAATATTCAACCATTGTCTCATTAAAGTGATGTGAAGGAAGATTTTTGGTGCTAAACAATCAGATTTTCTTTATGCTATCCTATCTGAACATGGTATGCATTGGATTATAGTAAGAGCTAGTCTTTATCCCATGTTATTTGCCCTTTACTTTCAGAGTGATGGAGTGCCTGAATTTTTACTGGGTATACTGCAACTCAGAACAGAGAATGAATGCATAATCTACCAAGTGGCTGTCATTTTGGCTCAAGGAGATATAAGTAGGAATATTCTGAGTATGCTTGTAAAAACTAATTATTCTTCTCCTTCCTTTGAATGGAAGATGGATTATACATTTGAAACATATGCAGATCAAGACATCAAGGTCTTAAAGGTAGAAAGAAGACTAACCTGACACTATGAGACTTGATGCTCACTCTAAAGTGCTCCTGTGTTTTCACGTGAGATAGAAACTACCTTGGGTTTATTTAACACATGGTATTAGGGTTCTGTAATACAGTAGTTGTCTAAACTCATCTTCAGTAATGTAGCAAGTGTACCAGATTCTAGGCTAAAACCATTTGCTAGTGATTCATATTTCTGTACCATTCACAGAGCACATTTTTCCCTTAATGACATTTCCTTTATACAAAGTACAAAGAATCATAACCAACTGCAACTAATTTTTTTCCCCAAATTGCTCTAGAAAATTTAAATAAATGAGTGATTTTAGTACCTAAGAGCAAACTACTTCCTTTCAACAGTATTTCATCCCTGAATGCTACAGAGAATATAAGGAAAAAGAAGATATCAGTTAGGGATAAAACATGTAATGGTACAAACTGTTGTAAATGATGCAAAATAAAACTTTCAAGGGAGTATATACACAAGTAAATGATAATGTAGCACAAATGCAATATGTACACACGGAGATTTTACTGGAAGAATATTCTAGGGTGGCACTAGGTATACAATTCATTGTTTATGCAGTCAGTTAAGCATTAGGAGGGCTCTGGAAAACATTGCTTTCTGACAGTAGGGTAACACTGCAACACATAATTAAAGCAGCATGCTTATAGTGATAGAGTTTCAGTGTTTGTGTAAGCAAATACGACTGATGCACAGAAAAGAATCAGGAATAATGCTCTTATCTTAGTGTCATGAAAATTGTGATAGTTTGCACTGTTTCAGAATAGGTTTAATATGTAAAACCAGCAGGGATGTTTTGGTGCACACACTCTACACATCAACATCATTGCCACCCCTCCCTTCCCTTCCTTTCATCTCTACTAGAAAATACTTTTTCAATTATAACCTTCCACTTACCTTCTAATTACCAATAACCATCATATGCTATTAAGCTTTGTGTGAGTGACGGTTGATAAATTCTTTATTCCTAGATTGGTAACAGTTTCTAATGGAAAGATAATACACACAAAGAAAGAGATGTAAAAAGAGCACAATTTATATTATTTTTATAATATCAACATATTATTTTTTTACAATATATGCAAATATTTTGAAGCATCACAAATAATCCTACAAAGAGGCATGTACACAATAATACCCTATGGATTTTATTCCATAAAAGACTGAGCAATATTTTTTATAAAATAAGGGAAATACCCTTATATAGCATGCATAAAGTTTATTACATAAAGCACAAATACACATAATTTATGTTGTTTTGCATCTTTTTAATGTTAGGACAGGTGCCAGTTAGATTTATAAACGTGTTAATTTCCTTTTCAATTCTTTAAAAGTATCAGATTAATTTCATTAGAAATGAATTTTTAAAATTCATTATGTTCACATATTACTCAAAATTCATCTTTCTGATTTACTGATACAGTCCAGCAACTTCCTAGTGAGCTATATTTTTGCAACTAAACTATATCCTGATGGAAGACCACATAATTATGGAAACACAGATTATAAATATGTGGAAATTTTCCTGGCCATCATATCTCTTTAAAGATAGAAATGATTTGCATAACAGTTCAAATGAGAAACTTAGGATTCAGTAACAGCAACATGTAGACCACTTCAGATTCTATCTGTCATTCAAGGGTTCTCAGATCAATTGGAAGCACAGTCTGGGAAACTCCTCTTGCGGCATAATTTCAACAGGAACTGCCTTGCTCCCTAACTTCCAAATAGATATTAACTGATATCTGAATTCCTTAAAAACATGGCAAACTAATGAGAATGTCATCAGAGTTTCATCTTTAGTCATTTAATGAAGTCGTAAGTTCTACACTTAGAAAATTTTGTATGTGAAAGGAAGCTCTAATAAGCTTTCCATATTAAAAAAGACTGAAGTCTTCGAAGATTTACAATTTGACAAATACCCCAATTGGTATCTGAACTTGAATCTGTGTTCCTGCCTTTGGTTCAGAAAGTCACAATTCAGTACATTTTTCTTTTGCCATTCACAAAAGGAAAAGCAATGTGAGTCAACAAAGTGAAAAACTGTAGATTTAGAACAAACCAAATGAAATAATTTTAGTGTAGTTAATTCCTTAAGCCATTCTAGTGGCAGGTATTTCAGATATGTCTGCAGTTTAACCACTGGATTTTTTTTTTTTTGGTAAAAATAACAAAGTAGGATTCAATATTCATAGGCAAAAGACTACCAGTGATTGTGTCAAAGATACTTCATAATACCTGCTGATCTTGAAACCTTCAAGAAGCTGATATAATGGTCATGACAGTGATCCTGACTATTCTGGAGGCTGAGGCAAGAAGACCCTTTGATGCAAGGAGTTTGAGATCAGACTGAGCAACATAAAAAGACATTATTTCAAAGAAAGAAAGGGAGAGAGGAGGGTGAGAAAGAGGGTGTGAAGAGAGGGTTAGAGAAAGTTAAGAGAGTTCAGGGCAGGGAAGATCAGGGCAGGGTGAAGGAAGCAAGGAAGGAAAGAAAGGAAGGAAGAAACGGGGAAATAAAAGGAAGAAAAGTAAAGAATGCATCCCAGAAAGGAAAGATGACTATTTCTTTAGCAACTCCAACTGATTTTCATCAGTAATTTCAACCTCCAGGTTTGAATTTCTCCTACCCTTTTTATTTGCTGGCAATATTGGTTGCAACAATACCAACTTCTGAAAGATTGTTCATTCTCCTGTGTACTTCTAAGGCTACAAGAAGACAAAAACGCATGAGCAAAGACAGCCTCATATGATATTTTTCATCATGTTTACAGACTGAATATTTAGATAAATGACAGAACTTTGAGGGATTTTTGTCCCTAAATGAAGTCCAATTTAGGCTGTGAAAATTTAGAAGCAAGCAAGAAAATATCATTATTTTTCCTTTGTTCTTTTGTGTCTTAAGTGTTATTGCATATAATATAAAAGTATCATTTTCTTCCTCAAGATTTCTCTAGATAATGAGAGATGAAGTGGTATTCAGTTAATGATGTTTTATTTCATTAAACATTCTGGCTAAAGTAGATAACTTGGATCCAGCAGAATGCTTTGGATTGTGATGAGATATAACCACACAATGTGCATGTATGAGTGTGAACAGGTTGCAGGTGCTCACCCGAGTAGATGTAAGAGCTTCTTCTGATGAGGAAATCAGAAGGCAAGGCAGCTAGGGTGAGAAGAGACTTACTGTAGCATAAATCTTAGGCTGCTTCTGTTTATAGTGCAGAAACAAGAAGGTATTTACTAGTCTGTTGAAAGTTGTTTTCTCTTATTAATGGAAATGAGTTTGTGAAAATTAAAATATGCACATCTGAAGTATATTCCTAACTGTGGTGACATGTTTGTCTCTTTCTTTTGGGTTCATAATGACCATCAACAATTAAGCAAAACCTAAAAATCCCTACAGTAATCAAATGTATCAAATATACTTTTTCTGTGAACCTGTACAGGGGAAAATGTTTAGCCTGGTTTTCCCTGGAGCTAACAGCACTTTGAAAAGTAATGAGCTATAAAAGGAGCAGAGAGCTCACACAGACTTTATTAGTTAACTTACTGGATTGCTGCTATACTGTAAAAAAATACAATTTTAAACCCTACCATGTTAAGGAACAGTATTTATTACTAATGAATGAAAACAAGGAACTCAAACACTATAAAAACAAAACTCAATGCTCAACCACCACTGATTTGTACACTGTTATGTTCCTTTCCTGGGAAATCAAAAACCTATTTTCTATTATTCTTATTATATCATTTTTCTGCCTCAATGAATTTTGTGTGGAGCTTTGTTTTGGATTGCAGATTTTGTAGCAAATATATATGTTCTTTTCCTAAAGTTGGAGTCACTGATCTGGACAGATGGTGAATTTAGTTGAACACATTGTGTATAAATGCTATGTAGCATGGTCACATTATAGAACATACTCTTTCATGAAATAGAATTAAGGAAAAGATGCTGTATTATGAAAAATTCGCATACTTTCCACCTGTGTCTTACTAGTTTTTTAACAACTATATTGGATATGACACTGCACTGAATAATGGTTTATTTTTCTTCGAAAGGATCATTATCATGTGTAGCTGAGTTGGTATTCCACTTAATATTTTGGCGCACTGTTTTGCAAGTAGGGAATAATACATATATTTCATCTGTGTATATGATATGATTCAATACTTACTAGATCATTTTAGTCTTGGCTGTGTCATACAATTGTTATGATTAATTTTTTAGTTTCACCATTGAGAAAATAGTCTCAAAAGAGTTAGAACATATGCACAAGGATGGTGAACATGACCGCTGGCACAGGGACCATATTTAAAGCTAAATTCTCACATTCTTCTCCCAAACTGTAATGGGACCCTGTTATATACAGATAAATGGCAAATCTCTAGTAGACACCTCCATAATGAATTTTAATCTATGATTTCCTTTACTTTCCAGGTCTTAAACTTTCAGCTTTGGCTGCATGCTGGATAATTTCGTATATTTTGAAAATGTCCTGAGCTTTCTTATTTTTCTGCCTTAGGTTTCAGCCATCCATATGGAATGCTCCTTTTTATTCCAACCAGTGAAACACCTTCATGGCTAGGAACTGCCCACTCTTGTGGATGATCTGTAAGTCCCTCAGGTGGAATTATCTTCTCTTCTAAGATCATAAAATTATATTTCTTTATTACTAAAAGTATTCTGTTTTGTAGATCCATAGATTGTATGTCTATTCCCTTGCATTTGTAAAGGTATAGTTCCTTTGAAAGAAAAAGTTTATAGATTCACCTATTATAAATTTTTTGTACTTAGTGAGCACCCAATAATTATTCTTGACTTGGCTTTATATATAATGGAATGTTGCATAAATTAGCACTTTTTTTTTTTTTTACTCAGAGATGTTGGGAATGACAAAGCCTTGGTTAATTAGGACATATCATAGTATTATATACTGTAATATTCTAGAGAAAACTCTTCAATATTCAGCATGTAAATACTTGTTGCTTTTATATTTCTATTATTTCAAATTCAGTCTTTTTATATTGATTGCTATATAGTACTCACTCAACACTGATTATAAATATTGAAAAATAGTGAAAATTATGATGGAAGGTTTTTCTAATTACACTGAAAACACACACTATATGTCTAGTTTTTTACACTGTATTTGAAAAACAAGACACAGTGTTTATGTTTTTCATCCCTGACTTATGGTTGACCATTTTTAGCCAGATATTCAGTGATTTAGTCATTGTGACAAATTCCAGAAATAGAAATAGTTTTTCTTGCCAGTACTAGTGATGATTTACTATGTGAAGGGTTTGTTAGGTTAGTTTTATGTCTTAGGTCTTAGAATCTTAAGGACCATCCAACTAAGGCTTTCTTTGTACTAGGTCAATACATTTACCTTCTGTATGTTAGTATTTTTTGTTTCATTCTCTACACCTATGGCTTTTTGTACATTCTCACATAGTGCTGTAATCTCCTACAATGTTAATAACCACTGAAATCATCCCTTAAAATTGAAAAATAAATCTCAGAGAGATGTAAAGAAATACACATGTCACTTCCACACTTACACATGGGCTCATGTTTTCCAATTCTGTACAAGAAGTGATTTTTCTGGACATTATACTAATTGATGACATATTGCAGATTCTTAATACATATATAATATTCCTCATTAATGTTAAAGATAAACAAAAATGATACATTAAAGAACAGTAAAATTAAGTTTAACACTCATTTTTTATTCATCCTTCAACTCCTAAATTAATTCTGAGAACAAACTATGCCACAAAACATGTAGTCACAACATCACCTATTCTTACCCTTCTTTTTTTGTTTATTTCTTTTATGTTAAAAGTTTTCTTTGAAGCAAGCCCCATCTCTTAATTTTGTGACAAGTCTCTGAAGTACACAGGGAAATGAGAGTCTGCCCCAAATAGCATTGATAAAGATCAGGAGCACTTGAATTACTTTTCTGTTTAAGGAAAAGATAAATGATTGTATCGGGTAATATGCTATGTACCCCCAAGTCCTCATATAATATTGATGGGGCTGAGTTACTGGTTTGTTATTGGTTTGTTGTCTGGCAATGTGAGTGCTGTGCCCGCCCAGGGGTGGAGCCGACATACAATGTAAGGGAAGGTGGGTCTTCTTCTTGTGCTTCTGCTTCCGCCTCTCCCTCTCTCACCAGCGTGACTTGGGGCTTGCAGCTTGCAGCCACCATGAACTGTAGCCCCGTCACCCTTTGCTGCCTTGGAGCCAACTTATGAACTGAAACTCCCAAGAAACTGTAAGAATAAACCTTTCCTTCCCTAACTTTGGGCATCAGGTATTTTGTCTCGGCAATGAGCAAAAAAGTACTAATACAATGATTAAGATTTTGATGTTAGCATATTTCTGCATTTTGTTATTGATATGCTTTCTGCTTTCTCATTGACATATATTTTTACAAACAAATGCATATAAAAACACACACAGAAAAAAATCAAAACAAGGAAATAAGTAAATTAAAACATAACAAGTGTCAGAAACTATATTATAAATATTGTACATGTTTTTGTGGATGAAAAAGGAAACATTTGATGATAATGCTTGACACCTAATAATATGCAAAATTTGCTGTATTTTATATCGCTTAAAATGCCAAACTCACTTTTTCTTTGGATCATTATCATAGTTTTACATAGAAAATCTTAGGATACTGTGTTAAAAATTGTTCCTATAAACCCTATTTATAGTCCATAAGTGATTTTCTCTCACACAAATTAGTGTAATAATATAAGAAATAATACATTTTTCAATCAATGCTTAATATTCAAAGGTGACCCTTATATCTGTAGATTTTCCAAAACAGGAATTAAGGTATCTCAGTGCCTGAATTATTTCATTATGAGTGGTGATTTACTTCGGAAATTTTCCAAGTCTAAGAATTTATCTATGGCCCCAAACATATACATCTATAAAAAAGTATTTCATGTATAATATGTACACATGTACATAATATTTATCTCTTTACATCTTTTCTTTTTCCTCTCTCTTGTTTTCTCCTCTTGTGCCAACTTATCTAACTCACTCAAGGACTGAATTAAGTGATTAACACTGCTCTGGCTAAGTAGTTTTCAGAAATATACATGAATATTTTCTTCAAGTATGTCCCTCAGATGTAGGTGCTTTCAACTGTTTTAAGATCTCTGAAGGGCCTGAGATGTTTACCCCAATTTCAAGCTAATAAATTAGCCCATCAATTTCTTAGGTGCTGAGAGAAGATACAAGACTCTTGGAACAGAGGGGATGCGAATTAACTGTTTGTTTTGGTTCTATTTTTGCCACACATGGCCCACAAGAAATTCATGAAGGAGTGAAAGGATACTATATATGCACTTTGGGTTTCTGTCACAATTTGGGAAACATGAGTTTAGAAATATCCAGTGTTTCAGTGGATGATAGTAACTTGCTCAACCTTTGATACAGAGAGAAACATCTTTATTATTTTAGTTACTAATTATTCACAGGCCTGAAGATTTCAACCTAACATTTGTACCCCATCCAGAGTTCCTTGAGAAGATACTACAGACCATAGCCATGCAGTTACTCTTGGACAATTGATTCCTAACAAGTAGTTATAAATATGATTGTTATTTATGAAGGATAAAGAATATAGACATTAAGAGTTATTGAGAATGTATGTAGAGGCATGAGCTTTGGACACATAATTGCATGCTATTTTCATTTTAAACAAATACAATTGATAGCCAGAATATAGTTAATCAAAAATTGCTTTGATAAAATTAACAATGATGAAATGGATGAAATAGCAATGCTCAGTGTTAGTGGGATCAAGAAGAAACAGATTCTCTCAGATGATGGTCATATTAATACTACTGGGTACATTTTTAAAGTGACAAATTTATCATTTGCTATTAAGTTTTAAAATGTTTGTGACACATTGCTGGGCATGGTGGTGCATGCCTGCAACCCTAGTACTTGGGAAGAGGATTGCTGCTAATTCAAGGCCAGCCTGAACTACACAGCAAGACACTGTCAAAAAAAAAAAAAACCAAAAAAAGCCAAAAACCAAAAAAACCCAAAAGTTTGTGACACATACTGTAGAATCTTTTCCAAAGAAATCAATACAGATATGAAATAAAGGACTATTTCTTAATTTCATCTGTATAAAACAAAGTAATAAAAATTATATATCTCATGAAAATTATATAAATTGATCCGGCCCGTGGATCAACTCATGGGTCTCACCTGGAGGAGAGACGGGATGGGGGATGGGGGCAGGGCAAGAGGAGAGAGAAATGGATACAAGTCGAGCAGTTCCGATCAAGTATCGTTTATTGCGGAAGTGTTTACAGCTTATATAGAAGCAGGAACGGAAGCTGTCATCACACAGGGGTGTGGTGAGCAGGGATAGGCTGTTGTCATTTCCGGGTTAGGCTGGAGAGGATCATGGGAAATGTAGGCTGACACACCGGATGCCCACAGGGGAGAGAGGCGGGGCAGCAGCTGTGAAGCTTTACTGCTCTCTACAATAAATAAATTATAGTTGATTCTTTTAATGGACTATAATATTCTTTTAAAAATGGAATGGAGGAACTCTCATTAATGTAAAATATATACAACATAGTCAACAAAACAAAGTTTTTTTTATTTAGAAAAATAAATAGGTTTCTTTATATGCATTTGGTATATAATGCGGAATTACTGAAAAATTGTATTCTAAAGGGTTTACATTAGTGATGATTAGAAACAGAAAGTGAGATTAGGCTTAGCAAGATGGTGCACACCTGTAATTCCAGCACTCGGGAGGGTGAGGCAGAAGGACTACTGTGAGTTTGAGGCCAGACTGGGCTACAAAGTGGGTTCAAGGTTAGCCTGTCTCAAAAATCTGTCTCAAAAAGCCAAAAAGAAAAAAAAGTTAGGTTAATACTACTAAATACATTTATTTGTTTTAGATCTAAGTTTCTTCTTTTCTAAGATTTGGTATGATTTCACTAAAAATATACATGTTAGTTTGTAATTACAATCATGCTTACTCTTACAAAATTATAAGTCAAAGTCTTCAACACTTATAAAAGGAAAATTATTAAATATATATCAAATATTAATTTAATAATAATTCAACATTTAATATAATTTAACAAATAGCAAATATTTGTCATATGATAACAATTTCACAAGCCGATTTTCAAATGTAATGCTAATAGAATATTAATATAAATAATTTTAAAATTTAGATTGCTTGTCTCAATTATCCTACAAAAATGATAAGATTATCTAAATTCCTAAGTGTTCAACAATTGTATTTGATTTAGCAGGAAAGAGTTTAACATGTACAGAAAACTAAGATAAGGCAAGTATTGATAATGAAATCATTGAATATGAGTATTTTCAAACAAAAAAATACATATCCCAAACACAACAGAAATTCTATCTAATAAATCTCTTATCTTTATCTGACAAAATTCATTGTTCTGTCTGGAGGGCCGGAGACCTTTCTTTGCTCCCCAAATTTACACACCACCATTCTCCCCATGTTTTCTGCCCTGTGAAGCTTTTCTTTGTGGACAGAGTCCCAACTGCATATTCAGTGGTGTTAAATTAGGCCCGGTGAGAGTTTCTCTTCCACTGAATGAAAACCGTCACAGACTGCAAATCATAATTACTGTCGTTTTTTCTCTTCCACTCCCAAGAAATAGAAAATAAATTTCAGCATGAGATCCTAAATCATGCAAATGACCAATACCTGTGAATTACATAATTGTGTTTACATGAGAATCAAAATATTGTGTGTGTGTGTTTGTGTATGCGTACTTACGTATTTGTGTGTGGTCACAGCTTGCTGATCAGAATCCCCACCATTCTTCTTTGAGTAGGGTGAAGAAAAATTTGATTAAGTGAAGCCTGGATGAGGCACAATAAAATGGATGGCTCCATTAAAAATATAAAATAGCTATTTTTTGATAAACTGTGTTCACTCAACTAAACTATTGGCACAACTGATAGCTCTTTAAAAGCGAGAGACTGTAGTTTTTAAAAGAAACTGTCATACAGTATTCATTACAGCCTTATTTCTTGATTAACACAGAATCAGATCTAATGTTTTTTCCCCTTCTTTTAGGAATTTAATAGAAAAAAGCACTGTCATAGTATCAATTATTTGAAGGACGGTGTTGAATTATTAAACTATTTGGAAAAACAGGAAAACAACTATTTTTCAAAACTCTTTCTATTAATGACTCATGTTGAAAACATGTGTACCTTGAACAGGAAGGATACATAATTCCTCCTTTTACCACAATAACATGGCTTTTCCAAATCATGAATATCCTTGAACATGTAATTTAAAACGACAACAACAACAATAATTCCAGGGACTTCTTGAAGTTAAAATAATGGGCTTATCAAAAAAGAAATAACACCAGCTGAATACTTTCCTCCTGATTGCAAATGCTGTAGTGAAGATATGCCACAAACAGATGGTGCAGAGGATGTGAGATGGCTCGGTGATGGGCGGATAATATCACTGAACCAGAATAAATTCATGCTTGAGCCTGAGGAAGGAATGGCTCAGAGAAATGGATAAAGAGCCAAACCTTTGGGATTGGACTCACAGGTCTAATTGCTTACTATCCAAATATTGGGCCTCAAAATGACCAAAGAGGTTGAGGATGCAATTGAGTTAGTATATGTGAAGGAAGTGTAATCATCTCCCTTTGGAATGGCAATGGGGGGGGCAATCCCAAGAAACTTTGTGAAGCTGTATAAATTTGTAAAATTTAAATAAATGCACATCTACAAATGCTACCAAGAGTTCTACAGTCTCTGCAAGCCAGGATTTCTCAGCATATGGCATGTGGGCATGCAGACCCTTTTATATGTGTAGATCTATATGCAAAATGAGGAGGAATGTGGAATTGAAATGTGATAATTGTCCTTTTGTACTTGTTCTTTTGGGAATGCCTGTGTGTACTGAGGAGAGATGTGGGCGAGAAAGGGAGTAAGGAGAAAGCAGAATTTCTGCTGCAGCCTAATTATTTATTTGTTGATTTCTATCGTGAAGAATCATTTCTGTGTTATTGGTCTCTCTCTTGCTGCAGCACAATAATGACCAGTTGTGCACATGGTTACAAAACACATCAATAAAGTTCAGAGTGGTGTGTGGGATATGTACATTTTTGAGTAATTTGATGTAAAATTGAATTATTTGAATTAAGCACATACAGACTGAGATTTGAGATTTATTTCAGGGGGAATTCAGTAATTCAATGTAAGTTTGAACAATTTAATTGGAAATATTTAAAATCATTTCAGCTCAAAATATTGAGTGATATTATTTAATTAATTGAAAAAGATAATATTTTCATTATTTTATTTAGGTTATTTATTCCCCCACTGTCAGCTCTATCACAAATTATGCCATGATTCTATTCATTAATATATATGTGATTAAATAAAAGACCTTCATGGACAGCAGTATGTTTTATGTAACTCTTCAATGCATATTTAATGATGAAAGATGCTGTTAAGTTAGAATTTGGAGAAATTAGAGGACAAAAATCCAAGAGGCAAAGTTTGAGAAAAATGAATCATGAAAACAATCTGTTTTTAAGTGGAAGATAATTTGAAATGCCTAAAGAATGGTAAATGTTGCCATGCAAAAGTGTTAATTGAGTACAGTAAATAGTATGAGTTACAGAGCAGTTGATGGTAGAAGCATCAGGAACTTTTAAAACAATGATACTTTTTACTCAAGTATAGTGTTTGTACAGAAAAGTGCTCAGATCATAGATAGCTTGTTTAATATTGGAAAAATATTCAAGCATAAACTACCTTCATTATGCATTAGGTCTCTAGAACTTATTCATTTTGCATAACTTAAACTTTACATCACTTGACCAAGATTTCTCCATTTTCTCCTTCTCCAAGAGCTTTATGAATACCATTCTGTTCTGTGTCTCTGGGTCTGTTTTATTTTTATTTTTATTTTATGTTTTTTGTTTTGTTTTCTCTTTTTGTTGTTAAGAAAGGATCTCAGTGTGTAATTTGATGTAGCCTTGAATTCAATACATAGCCCAGGTGGTGTCAAACTTGAAACTATCTTCCCACTTCAGCCTCCTAGTTGTTGAGATTATAGTCATGCACTACCAGGTCAGGTTGAGTTTGATTAAACTCCACATATACATGAGATCATGTCTTTTTTGCATAAGTCTTTTCACTTTGCATAAGGTTTATGTTGCCATAGATACCAGGATCTCCTACAGTCTGAATATATTTAATTGCATTTTCTTTACTTGATTATCCATAGATGGACATGAATGCTGTTTCCATATCTTAGTTATAATGAATGATGCTGAAAGGTTTATGAGAGTGCAGATATCTGTGTGACATCCAGATTCCACTTTCTGTAGCTAAATACTAGGGAGTGTTATAGTTAGATGATGAGAGTTTCAGTTTTTGAGATTCAGTGTTTTCCAAAATGGCTGCATGAATTGGGATTCCCATAGTTAGTATTCCCTTTATTCTACATCATTGCCAGTATTGATTGTTTACTTTTCTGATCATAGGCAGTTTAACAAGCATGAAGAGACTTCTTATGCATTTCCCTGATGATTAAGGATATTCCGTGCATTTTCATATACTTGTTGGATATTATTGTGTATTTTGATAATTATTAATTCAAGTTTTTGTCCATTTTTAAAAATTGATTTTTAGCATGGATTTGAATTAACTTCTTATTTATTTTTGTTATTAACCTTGTACCAGGTATTTTACTTGCAAATAATTTTCCCATATCCTAGTTGTCTTTCCATTTAGTTGATTGTTTCCATTACTGTATGAAAACTTTTTAGTTTGATAATTCCTCTTTTCTATTTTTATCTCTGTTGCCTACTTGTGCTTTTGGTATTATATCCAAAACCATCACTGTGGAGATCCAAGTCAAACATTATCAAATAAATTTCAAGGAGCTTTTCTCTTATGTTTTCTTCTAGTCGGTGCATGGTTTCAGATTAATCTTTAGTCCATTTTGAATAGATTTTTATACAGATTATGACATAAGGGTCAATTTTCATTATTATGCATATGCGTATTTGGTTTTTCCAGAACAATTTTTTAAAGATGATTCTCCTGAACTTTTGAGTTCATGACATCCTTGCTGAAGATTACTTCATCATAGATAAGTGAATTTATTCCTGTAATCTCTATTCTATCATTAATCTGTATGTCTGTTTTTATGTATCATATTGTTTTGATAATCGTAGTTTTATAATACAATTTAAAATCAGGAAATGCGGTTTCCTGATTGTTCAAAATTGTTTTGCTTATTTATCTTTTGTGGACTCATATGCATTTTATGACATTTTGATTCATAACTGTAACTATAAATGTACTGCAAGTTTGCAGTACTCAAAACCATGGTATTCATATGGTATTGCAAATGGCAATGACATTATGTAGTAAATTGACACCTGACCCAAAGGAACAGAGTACAAATCCCAGATGCCAACCCATTAATCAATAGCCAACTGATTTTTTACAAAGATGCTAAGAAGATGCACTGGAGAAAGGACAGTCATTTCTATTAATGCTGAAAAAAATTAGATATATGCATTCATAAGAATGAAACTAGATCCCTATGTCATACCAGCCATGAAAATTCAAAATGGATTAAATACTTAAATGTGATATCTGAAATTAATGCAATGACTATAAGAAAACTTAAAAGAAATGCTTTAAGACACTGGAGTAATCAAGAATTTTTTGGACAAGACCCCAAAAACTCAGCAATTACATCACTCTAAAAAGTTTCTTCACATGAAAGAAACAATCAACACCATGAAGACAACCTACAGAATGGAAAATAATATTTGTAAGCTATAACTTAAACTGACAAGGTGTTTATATCAGAATATAGGTTGCACTCCAAAAATCTACAGCAAAAATAGCCCCTCCAAAAAACTCAGTTATAAAATGGCAGTAGACAGTTCTAAAAAAAAGATGTAAAAATAACCAACAAGTACGTGAGAAAATGTACAGCAGCACTATTCATCAGTAACATGAAAATCAAAAGTACAAAAGAAAACACTTCTCCTCAGCAAAAATTGTAGTTATTAAAACAAAAGAACAAGTGCTACTGTGTATGTAGAGAAAAAAGCACTTTGCGCCCTGTTGGTAGGTATGGAAATTATTGAGCCATTATGGAAAATTGTGTAGCAGTTCATCAAATAAGTTTAAAAAAAGACTAACATGCGATCCAGTAAACCCAGTCCAGAGTTTATATCCGTAAGATACAATGAGAGACGGGTGTGTGAAAGAAACACCTGGACGTTCGTTGCAGCACTATTCATAATAACCAAGAAAGAAATGGAAACAACCTCCTACGTGCTCTTTGAATGACAGATAAAGAGACTGTAGTATATATGTGCAACGAAAAGCTATTCTGCTATGGCAAATAATGAAATTCTGTCATTTAAAGCAACAAGGATGGGACTGGAAATCATCATGTTAAGTGAAATAAGCCAGACATAGAAAAAAGAAGACTCCATGATCTCACTCACATGAAACATAGAAATTTTGATCTCGTGAAATTTGAGAGTAGATTGGTAGCTACCAGAGTGCAAAAAGCAGGGAGATAGAGAAATATTGGTCGGTGTTATCAGATTGCAGTTAGACATGAGCAAGAAGTTATGGTTCACTGTTGCATAATTTGGTGAATATAGATATAGTCACTCACTGTACATTTTAAAAAGGAGAAATGATGTTGAAAGCTATCACTGTAAACAAAGATAATTATTTGAGAATGTAGATATGTTTCACTTGATTTAAACAGTATATGACTCATGCATATCTCAAAACATTATATGGTACGCCCTCAGTCGGAAAATTTTTATATTTCTATGTATCAGTTAAAAATGAATTAAAAGAAGAATGAAACTGGGATTTTGATAGGAATTGCATTAAATATGTAGAGTATTTAGCTCATTAAGAACAATTTAACAATGTTACTTCTAATCTCTGAACATAAAAAGTCTTTCTACGTATCTATGTCTGTAATTTTCTATAACACTGTTTAATATTTGTAGTATCAAGGTTTTCAGTGCTTTGGTGAACTTTTTTCCTCAGTATTTTATTCTTATTGCTGCTATTATCACTGGGATCATTTTCATAAACTCTTTTTTGAACTCTTCATTGTGTACAGCTAAAAGCATGATTAATTTTCGTATGTTTACATTTGTGTAGTGCAACTTTATTGAATTTGTTATTTGAAATGAATTGAATGCTTGAGCTAATTCATATATTGGAATACTAACATTTCAAAAGCTGGTGATAAGAGTTGGGGCTTTTGGAGAGCACTTAAACCATGAAATCAGTGACCTTGTGACTGAGATTTGTGCCTTATAAAAGACTTCAGAGAGCAAGCTAATGTATTCTGATAGGAAGGCAGAAAGTGACTCCTGTAAGCCAGAAAGTGAGTGCTCTTCAGTAAGAAAGTGTGTCTTCATTTCAGACTTCCTTATCTTTAGAATTATGAAATGTGAATTTCTTTTATTTATGAGCTACCTGTTCATGGTGGGTGAATTGTTATACTAGCTCTGACATTTTTTGCTGGATGTTCAAATTTTTAAAAGTGTGTATGATCATCTTGTCTACAGAGAAAATTTGACTTTTTCCTTTGCAACTTCGATGCTTTGATTACTTTTTCTTATTTAGTATTTCTAAGGCCATACTGAAAAACTTGGTAAGAATGAATATTCTTGACTTGTTCCATGTCTCAAAGGGAAGGTTTATGGATTTTCCCCATTAGCTATGATAGAACCTGTAGACTTTTGATATGTGACATTGTTTGATGGAGGTAATATCTTTCTATCCCTATTTTGTTGAGAATTTTAATCATGAAAATGTGTTTATATTCAGAATATAGATTGCAAGTGCTTTTTAATGCACCTGTTTGGACAGTAATTTTTAAATATCTTATTAACACGTTATATTATATTGATTGCTTTGCTTTCTAAGAATTCATTCATTTTCCCAATGTTACCCAGTTTGCATGTAATTGTTCACAATAATGACTTACAATCTTTTTTTTAATTTCTGAGACATCTGTTGTAATGTGCCCTCTTTCAATCGTGCTAGACTTATCTTTTTCTTAGTCTAGCAGGATTGGAAATGTTATGTTTTTTAAAACTAACTTTTTTTTCAGTTTTTGTTCTCTGATTTATTTTTGTTCTGTTTATTATTTCCTCATTTTGTTCACTTTAAATTTAGTCCATTCTTCTTTTTCCAATACTTTAGTTTTAAAGTCAGGTTATTTAAAATGTTCTTTTAAATGTAGTTACTTATTTCTATAAGCTTCTCTCTTATTACTTGTCTTATATTCTGTATGTATTTGTATGCCAAGTTTTAATTTCCATTATCTTGTGATGATTTCCAATACAGTTTTCAATTTTCTTTTGATCCAATAATTTTTCAGGAACTGTAGTTTAATGACAATTCAAGAAAATGTTAAACTGGGAAAAACTAAAAAGTCTCCTTGTTTAGGAATTGAGAATAAAAATGTGGAGTGTATGTATGATATTTATTATGTCTTATACATACCATTATGTAAAGGGACTATGTAAGAAAAAAATTATAAGCAGAATTAAAGTAAGGAAAATATCAACATTTTAAAAACTAAGTATACTGTATAGAGGAAGCAACAAAATTAAGAAAATAATTGCATGAAAATATTAATGAATGAAAGCAAAATGTAGTGCTTTGAAATGTTAATAAGATGGACAGATTTTTGGTGAACATAATCAAGAAAAAATGAAATAAAACCAAAAGGAAAGCAGAATAGAAGAATAGAAAACAGTAAGCAAAGAAATACCAAAAAAGATGTTACAAGCAACTACACAATAGTGTACTTGGAAACCTAGATGAAATACACAGTTATTTGGGAAGTATAAAAGTTTGATATTTGAATAAAAGGAAAAAGAAAAGCTTAATATACCAGGCCTTGGATTCCATGATTAGTATTCAAGAAAAAGTAATGACAGCTGCCAATATTGATGGTAAAAGCTCCCAGTACTGATTACTGTTAATACATTGCTTTCTAACAATTCAAAGTTTTAGATGCTATTAGTTTTCCCAGTTTACTAGCAGGAAATTTTAAGTTACACTAAGGCAACAGGCAAAATTTCTCATTTTTCTTTCTAATTTTCAGGTTGATTGGAATGTGGTGGCAACTCAAGTAGCCAACTAAGTTTGGAGACAGAAGCAACACTTTGAGTATAAGTCACCACAGATGGAATGAGCCAACTCTGACTTATGATTAATGTGGCAAATAAGGTTTGAAAAATACCTAACTAAAGACTCCTGAGGTTTGACTAATGGAAAGAACAAAGTCATTTTTTCATTACAGAAGGCTAGATTTTATCTACACCTCATGATACTTACAAAATTTGCCATTAAAAGCATAAATAAATAGAAACCAAGAAACATATTTTCTAGGACAAGTGATATTTTCTAAAATTTTTTATCACTTTTTTCATATAAAACAAAATGAACTTGAAATCAGTTACTGTATCAATACTCAAATAAAACACAGTACTTTATCATTATATCTTCCCCAGATTAAATCATTAAGAATTTAAAAGCCTGTTGGTTTTCCAAGAAATAGGTAAGAATTATTTTTAAATCATAGAAAAACTTGTTATCAAATTCTGTAGGCTTGTGTACACTGTATGTATGTAAGTGTGCACGGTTGTATGCAAAAGACAGCTAAAACAAACACTTAATCGAACAAACTTTAATTTAACTTAGTGTTTTTATAGTTTTAAAACTAGAAACTTTTCACTTTCCCTTTCATGAAAGAAAATGTGTTATTTTACAACGTACTTACAGCAAATAAGATACAAAATTTTGCTAAAGAGATTATCTTGGTAAAGTCAGAATTAGGCATTTTTAAGTGTCCACAAGAAATATAATAAATTCTCAAAAGAAGTAACCTTTTCATTTGGAGTCAGCTATTTGGTTAACATGAGAAGTCAGAGGATGAAGAATTACAGAAAACAATGAGGAAAACTGTTAATGCAGCTTATGAAATGTCACTGCATTACGTTAGTCGTTGTTTTTAAAGCAAAACTCATTTTTATTTGCCTCAGAGTGTATGCTTTACAATAGAAATTGTAACAATTTTATATAAAAGCATAATCATTTTTTAAAACAATAGGAGTATTTTCTAGGCAACAGAATGATATTAGCTATGATAATGTTATTATTACTCATGATACTTCCACAGTGCTGGGACTGGTGCTCAGTGCTTTGCATACATTTATGTCAAATTTTTAAACTTTCATTTTGATATAGTTGTTATGGATTAAAAACCGGTGGTCAACTTAGCACCAGCTGAATTACATCAGCATGGTGCTAAGTATAGATGGCCCACCTGAAGAAAGTTGCCAGCATAAATACAGACGTGGAGAAGAACAAGGTGTTGTGAGTTCTTTCAAGAGTTGCTGTTTCAAGCCGCTAGTTCTCCTGGAGGAGCTTGTCATGCTGGCTTTCTCAATATGGATTCGGCCATTATCATCTGAGAAGCTTGGGACCTCATCAATGAGAGTGGCTGTGGTTCACCTTGGGGGAGCTCTGCTCCTCACATTGTGCATCGCTTTCTGGCTCCGGAAGGGAGGCTGTGTGCTGGAGAAGCTTGTCACGCCGGGCTTCCTGATCTGTACTTGGCTGTTCTCATCGTTGGAGGAGCGTGGGACCTCACTGCCACTTGAGGATGGCTGTGGTACACTTCAGGGCAGCCCTGCTCCCTATTTTGAGCATGACTTCTCGGCTGCAGTGTAGAACCCTCAGCCTGCTGCACAGTTCCTTCACCCCGCTGGCATAGACTTCCTAGTTTCCACCGCTGACCTTTGACCTTCCCAGCACAGAACCATGAGTCCTTATCATGGGCTCTTAGATTTGCAGTTGGATTTGTGGGAGGCATTGTCATGTGCTTTGGGTCTTTAGCTGAACTCTTGCAGGACATTGATGTGGGATCCAGGCCCTTGATTAAATATTCTGGGTCTTAGTGTTGTGGACAGATTTTCCTGCACTTTCTTATGTTTAACTCTGGGTGACCATCATAAAACAGTATTACAAATTCTATGTCCTGTATGCAGTTGTTCTCCTTGTAACTCCTGACTATAATTGTAAACCCCGTGTTGAAGATAAGAAAATGGAAGCACATAAAAATATACATTCTTAGGTCTCAGTAATACCAAGTGATAAAGACAAAATTCAAATTCAGATCTGCTGTTTAAAAATTCACGTTTTTTATATCATAGTAATTAATGTTTTGACCAAAAGTTGAGTATAGAAAATAAGAAGAATCTGAATGTACATGAAATAATAATGGTAATTCTAGATTGGGTAAAGTACTTGAGGTTTATTTTGTCATTATCGAAAATGTTTACATACAGGTACTTTTTTTTTTTTTTTTTTTTTTTTTTTTTTTTTTTTTTTTTTTTTTTTTTTTTTTTTTTTTTTTTTTTTTTTTTTTTTGGGGCAGGGGATTGAACTCACAACCTCACACTTGCCAGCCAGCTGCTGAGTTAAATCCCCAGTCCAACATACAGGTACATTTAGGCAATGGTTCCTAAATATTATATCAACTGAGTTTTCTGTTCATTTAACTGTGTTATGTTTTCTGTCTTACTGAATGCAATCACTCACATAGGCAAGTAAGATACTATATTTGTTTTTTAAATCACCTTTCTTCTATTGGGCTTCAGTTACATGCTATGTAATGCTTTTCAGGTATATATTTGCAGAAATGCATTCAGATATTAAAATATTAGATGATTTTGTACACTTTCTAGAATAATAACAAAGGAAAATAGGTAAGAAAGTAATAAAATGGTCTTGTGGACTTGGTTTTATTAGAAAAGGACCTTTCTTTTAAGTTATATCATGAGAGAAGAATCCAGCTCAAAGCTAATACAGTGTATCTATTTTATAACAAGACAGTCACTTTAAAGCAATTTGACACTTAATGAGCACAAATGACTTTTTAAGATTATGAAGTCTGCCTTGTCCTGAAAGGAACAAGAGAATGACTACACTTTAACTATTTTGTTTCATATAAAGATAATTTCCCTAATCCTAAATTTTTAGCTTATAAACTCTAAGACATTTTTTGTCAACAAATAGTAAGGTTCTAGATGATTTTCTTTTCATCCTTATTGACACAATTAAAACTTCTAACAATCAAAATATACTTTTAAAAGACAAATGTCTTAGGGAGGTAAATGTCTAGATTTTAAAAGACCTATGCTTTTCTGATTCCAATAGTATGTGGAAAAACTCATCAAAAGATTCTGACATTTGTGAACGTAATTTTCAAGTATTAATGTCTGCAATACATAATTTTTCATAAAAATTGTTAGTCCTTTTATTTATGGTAGCATGTTATATTTGTGCTTTGTAACAAGATTAAAGATTATTCTAACCCAATCTTTTTAATAGACAGTATTTTTATATTATGTTGGGTTCACACCAAATTGAGAACTAAATACAGAGGTTTCCCAGATACCCTCTGTCCCCATACATGTATAGCCCTCCTGCTGACATTCTATATCACATTTGTAACAATTCATGGTCCTACAAGGATGTATAATTACCATCCAAAGTCCACTGTGTTCACAATCTCCCTTGATAATATATAGTCCATGAGTAAAAATACAATGACATTTATCCACCATTTTAGCATACAGAACCCTTCACTTCCCAAAAATTCTCTGTGCTATGCTTAGTCATCTATCCCTCACTGTTAATCTTTGCTAACCATTGATATTTTTACTATCTTCGTATGCTTTTCTTTGCCAAAATATCATTTACTTGGAATCATACAGTATGCAATATTTTCCAATTGGCTTCTATCACATAGCAACATGTATTTAGATTTTCTTGATATATTCTCACGACTTTATCATTGCTTTTTAGTGTTAAATAATATTCCATTGACTGGATATAGTGTAATGTATTTATTCATTCTTCTACTGAAAGGCATGGCAATTGATTCTAAAGTTTATAAATTATAAGTAAAACTCATACAACATTTGGGATAAGCTTTGGCATGGATAGAATTTTTCAGTTCTTTTGATTAAATACAAAGAAACTTGATTGCTAGAAATATATTTATTTTATTTAAAAATGCCAAATTATCTTCCAAAGTGTTGTGCCATTTTGTATTTCCTTCAGTAAAGGACTTCCTTCATATTATCACCAATATTTACTTTCTTTTTCCATTTTAATATGTGTGGTAGTTTCTCAGTCTGATTTTCAAAATGATTCCTTCTTCAAGTTATTTCCATATCCAAACTCTATCTTTCTACAAGTACATGTCAATTTCACTGATTTATGAGTTTCATTGTGATATTTTCATACATGCACACAACATATTTTCGTAATCCCCTCCCCTAGCACCCTCCCTTTCCTCTATTCCCTTCTTTTCTACTAGTCTCGCTTCTACTTTCAGGTCATCTTTTCTTTATCTAGATTCTATGTATAAGAGAAAACATGAGAGTCCAGTGGTGCACCATGCAGGCAGGACCAGCAAAGCCTAGCAGCACATGGTGCAGGCAGGACCAGTGACATGATGGTGCAGAAAAGCCCGAAGCAGCAGTGAGAGTAGGAGATGCCATTTCACAGGGAGCCATGCAGAGCCAGCAGCTGAGGAATGAGACAAACCAGTGCTGAGCTCTGGGACACATACAGGGGGGAACAGAAGTGGATGGGTGGGGATGTCATTTTATTTCAAAGGGCTGGGGGATACTCCAGCAGCAGAACAGTCCCAGATCACTTCATTGCCAACATCTTAGAGTGGGATGAGGGAAGAGCCATCCAGATATATTAGGCTACTGGCAGATGGGACACAGAGTATGTGGAATTTCTGCTGAGGCAGGAGCAGGGACCACCTAACTATCTTAGTCCTAGTTACAAAGTACTGGAAGTGACCCCTGGGTCTGTGACTAGCAGAGTGCTCTTGGCCCAGCAGCATAAGCGGGCAAGCGGCCTTGGCCTACAGTGGGTTGAGAGCACTCCCCCAACTCTACGTCCAGCATATAAGAAGACTCAGTAGTTTGGAACAGAGGAAACTGTGCAAAGTCCAGAAGAAATCAGCTGTACATGAGCCTAGAGGCAACACTGTGCTTTCCTTACCTGAAGGCACATTAGCAATGGGATAGTGTTGTATAGACAATCAAGGTAAGGAGACATGAACATCCAGAATGCCGTCAGCTTAAGACCAGTCCGTGACCCTACATCCAGAGGCCAAGGTCAGCTTCATACCCAGCACAAATCCTACTGCAAACTTGGTGGGATTACACAGCATATTTCTGTAATACAATTTGGAAAATTCTACAGAACTGTGAACACCAGAGTAGTTATTTTATTTTTCTTTTCCTTTGTTTGACTGATTTTCCTATTTTTGTCTGGGTAAGCCTTTTTTTTAATTCATTTTTTCTTTTCACTATTTAGGTTTCTTACCTTTCTCTTTACTTTCTTCTATTTTTCTTCTTTCTTTCCTCAACTCTCTCTCTTGATTTTATGATATTTTCATGTGAGCAAACATTGTCTCTCCTCTTTCTGTTTCATTTCAATATTCTTTGCTTTCTCTTTCATTCTTTCTCTGCTGTGTTCTCCAGTTTCCCAAAACTTGGGTGACATGGAAGAAATAGGAAGCCATCCACTGTAAGCTTCTGAAACGATGGCAGCAAAAGTGAAAAACAGGTGGAAGAGACCATATAAAAATAATCTCTCAGGTACAAAAAGAAATAATGATCAAAATGAAAGACATTAGAGAAGATACAGAGGAGCTTAGGAGAATGATGGAAACCATGAATGCACAAAATAGGAAAGGAATGGAATCCATGAAACAGATCCAAACAAATACAGGAAATTAAAAACTTCATTAAAAGCACATGCAATACATTGAATGAAGGCAAAGATAAAATTTTAGATCTAGAAGACAGGATTGCAACTAATGACCATGAAAAGAAAGATATCTTCAAAATAGCAAGAGACCATGAAAAATCAAACCAGCAGCTCCAAGAAGGAGCAAAGAAGAACAATATAAGATTGATTAGAGTCAATAAGAAAGCTGGAGGTAGTGCAAATGCCATAAAAAACCTCTTCACTGAAGTAATAGCAGAAAACTTCTCAAACATGAATCATATACAAATAATTGAAGCATACAGAACTCTGAATAACCAGGACTAAAATAAATCTATGCCAACTGATGCAAAAATCAGGATTCCAGAAATTCAACATAAAAACAAAATATTAAAAGCAGTTAGAGAAAAGAAACAAATCACTTATAAAGGAAAGCCCATTGGAATCAGAGTAGACTTCTCAATATAAACCCTCAAATCAAGGAGAGCTTAGAGAGCAGTAAGACCATACTAGACCATAGAGCATGCTTAAGTAAATGCAGAGGAATCGAAATTACCCATGTATATTATCTAACCATAGTGCAATGAAAATGGAAAGCAACAGCAACAGAAATCACAAAAAGTACATAAATACCTGGAAGTTTTCGTTCATTTGTTTTGTTGGTACCTGGAATTGAACTCACCACATTGTGCCTGCCAAGAAGGCACTGTGTCACTAAACTATATCCCTGGTAAACAACTGGAAATTAAATAACACCCTCCTTAACAACCAATGGGTCATAGATGAAATTAAAGAAGAAATTAAACAGCATCCAAAATTAAAATAATAATGCTGATACAACATACCAGAACTTATGGGTGACAATGAAAGCAGTCCAAAAATGGAAATTTATAGTGTTGAAATTTCACATCAGGAAAACAGAATGAGCTCAAGTAAAAAACTTAATATCAAACCTCAAATTTCCAGTAAAAAAACAGTAATTCAAACATAAAGCTTATATGAGGGAGAAAACTATAAAAATAAAATCATAAATTAATATAATTGAAACTAAGAAAACAAAGCAAAGTTTAAATGACTTGAAGAGTTGGTGTTTTGAAATATTAAATAAATGAATATTAAATATTAGCCAACCTTATCAAAAAGAGGAAAGAAAAGACACAAATTCATGCAATTAGGAATGAAAAGGATGAAATCACAACAAAGCCTGTGGAAATCCAGAAAATCATCAATATATACTTTGAGAATCTGTACTCCAATAAAATTGAAAACACGGAAGAAACAGACAGATTCCTAGATATAGGTGAATTGCCAAAACTGAATCAAGGATATATAAAAATTTTAAATAACCCAATATCAGTCAGTAAAATCGAAAAAGTAATTTAAAAACTTACCAAGAAAGAAAACCCAAGTCCTGATGTATTTGCCGATGAGTTCTATAAGAAATTTATAGAAAACCTAATTCCACTAATACTGAAACTACTTAATGAATTTGAAAGGGAAGCAGTATTCCCAAATTCATTCCTGGAAGCAAATATTATTCTGATACCCAAACCAGAGAAGGACATAACCAAAAAAGAAAACAATCTGCCAATCTCCCTAACGAACATAGATGAAAAAATTCTCAGTAAGATACAGGAAAAAATATGCAGCCAATCATCAAGAGGATTATACACCATGACCAAGTTAGATTCATCCCAGGGATTCATAATATGCACAGCAACAGAACAAAGGACAAAAATCACATGATCATCTCAATAGACACAGAAAAAAAATTCAACAAAGTACAATACCCATTCATGATAAAAATGCCGTGTCCTGTGCAGCTCTCAAACTTCCCGGGGTGAGGACCATGAAGGGTGACAAGAAGGTAAAGAAATGAAGAGAAGATATAGAAAGCTGGGATCAGGTCAAGGCCTCTCTCTTAATGGGAGGAAAGAAACTGATTAACCACTGCAGCCTCTTTGATTATACATTTCGTAGGTTGATGACACGTGACACCCATTTGCCTAGCAACTTGCCTGCATGATAGCTTAAGGGCTCGGTGATCTCTGGACTGCAGCAGTTTGTTTATGTGATTTGCCTCTGGCTTTCTTTGTTCTTGGACTTGCTCCAGGCCCCCTCCCCCCACCCCAAATAAGGGATCCATCTCCAGCTTCAGTTTCTCCTCACATAAAAACCCTGCAGAGAGTTGGAATATATGGCATTTAGCTCACTCTGATAAAAGCCTTCTGTGACAGATCAGCAGCCAGCACATCATATTAAATGGTCAAAAACTAAAAACTATCACTCTAAAATTAGGAACAAGGAAAGGATGTGCACTATCTCCACTCCTATTCAGTAGAGTTCTGGAAATGTTAGACAGATCAATAAGACAAGACAAAGGGTAAGTTTAGCAAAGTAAGAAGTTAAATTATCATTATTTGCAGATGACATGATACTCAACATAAGAGACCTCCAAAACTCCAAAAAAAACACCTGTAGATTCATTAACCACATTTAGTAGTATAACTAGATACAAAGTCAACCCTCAAAAATCAATAGCATTCATGTGCAAAAACAACAAACTCAATGTTAAGGAAATCATAAAAACCATACATTTCATAGTACCATCCAAAAATGAAATATATATGAATGAACCTAACAAAGGAAGTAAAATATTTATACATTGCAAATTATAGTACTCTTAAAAGGTGATAGAAGAGGACCACATAAAATGGAAAGATATCCCCTGCACACTGGTAGGAAGAGCCAACATAGTGAAAATGGCCATACTCCTAAAATTGTTATACAGATTTAATGCAATTCCAATGAACTATTGTTAGCATGCCAAACAGAACTAGAGAAACCATTCTCAAAATTCATTAGGAAGCAGAAGAGATCTAGGGTAGCAGAAACAAATCTTTGCAACCAAGGCAAGACAAGATGCATCACAATTCCTGACTTGAAATTATACTACAAATCTACTGTGATAAGATCAGCATGGTGCTGGCCAAAAAGCAGATATGAGGGTCAGTGGAACAGATTAGAAGATACAGAAGCAACTACAAACACACTCAGCCACCTTATTCTTGTCAAAGGTGGCAAACACATTCACTAGAAGAAAGATAGCTTCTTTAATAAGTGGTGCTGGAAAAACCAGCTTTCCACATGTCAAAAATTAAAACTAGACCAATGTTTCTAACCATGGAGTAAACTAAAGTCAAAATGGATCCAAGATCAAATATTCAAACAGAAATACTAAATCTGCTGGAAGAGACAATAGGCAGTACTCTTGAAGACATAAGTGCAAGCAGAAATTTCATGAACAAAACCCAAAATACAGAGGAAATACTACAGAGAATGAACAACTGGGATCTCATCCTATTAAAAACCTTTTGCCTAGTAAAATAAATAACTCACAGAGTGAAAAGACAACCCCCAGGGTGGGAAAAATTTTTAGTCATTTGTCTCAGACAAAGGACTAATAATTAGAGCATTATAAACAATTGAAAAAATCAGACCCCCAAATTTAAAGACTCAGTCCAAAAATGACCATTTGATTTAATCCCAGCACTCGGGAGGCTGAGGTAGGCGGAGCGTTGTGAGTTCGAGGCCGGCTTGGGCTACAACGCGAGCGCAAGGCCAGCCTGAGCTACATAGTGCGACCCTGCCTCAAAAAAAACCAGAGCCCAGAGTTTGGCTCAGTGCCTTAAGTGCCGGCCCTGGCAGGCGCAAGGTTGTGAGTTCAATCCCCGGTGCTGCAAAAAAAAAAAAAAAAAAAAAAGACCATTTGAGATGAATATACATTTCTTAGATAAAATAATGCAAATTATAAGTAAATATATGGAAAATATTTAACATCACTGATCATTTGAAAGATACAGATTAAAACAATGCTGAGATTCCATCTCACTCCAAAAGAATGGCTATCATCAAGAAATGAATGCTGGAGGAAAGGTGGGGAAGGAAGAACCCTTCTTCACTATTGGTGGGGGTGCATACTGGTACAACCACTATGGAAATCATTTCAGTGGCTCCTCAAAAAAACTGGGATAACAGGTCCCATTTGATACAGCTTTTCCCTCTCTGGGTCTCTTCCTGAAAGAGTTAAAAACAACATATCACAGAGATATATGTGCACCCATGTTTATAGCAGCAGTTTGTAATAGCTAAATCTTAGAAACAACAGAAGTGCCCACCAATGGAGGAATGGTTAAAAAGGTGTGCATTTTTTTTATACAGTGGACTACTACTCAGCCATAAATACAGATAAACAGTACATTTCTAGGTAAGTGGATGGACCTTGAGACTATACTTTTACTTGAAATAAACTGAACATGCATGTGTAAATGTAACATTGCCTCCCTGGTGTGAGAAAATGGAAGAGTAAATAAGGACAAAAATGCCTAACAGATATTGTGAAATCAAAAGTAAATTGTTCCTCAAAAATAAAGTGAAAGTATGGAGATGTAAGGGGGAAAGGAAGAAAGAGAAAAGAGAGAAAGCAGTAAAAGAAGGATAAAATGGAAACAACACTTTGTAAATAAGTAGAGGAAGAGGGGTTGAAGAGAGGCGAGAGGATTGGGAAAAAAAGAAAAACCAAAAGATGTTGTATACAGGTACAAATTCCTTATGATGAATATTATCATTGTGTATATCTAAATTGTATCAATATACTTAATAAATTTTAAAAGAGAAAAGACCTTGCAATTTTATAAGATTTATCTTTTATAAAAAGTATAGAGTAGTAAATCAAAGTTATGAGAAAAAAGTTATCAAACTTTTAAGTCCATGGCAAGGGCTCTGGTATAGTTTTTAGAGTATACATAGCTATTTTTCTGTTAAACAAAATGGTTGAGAGCATATCCCACGAAGGCAGAGATCAAGGTTGAAAAGTATAATCGTTATGTTCAGTCACATGATCATAAGCAATTAATCTCTCTGTGCCTCAGTTTCTTAATCTTCAAAATAAAGATAATAATAATACTGAGTTTATAGTTGTAGTAAAATTAGTTAATATAAGTAAAGTGTTTAAAAGAGTGCCTTCCATAGTAAGCATTAGTTGTTGTTAAGTACTGTTGCATATAATTGATTACTACTTACAGAACTTCTTTCAAAGTTAATATATTTGTAATTATTATAATCTTAATTTTAAGCTAAAGAATGAAAAGACTAGAATTATAGAATACAAATCAACATAAATTACTTGTGAATAGCATAACATTTACAAACATCTTTCACCATATAATAACTTTTTATCATAAGAATTTACAGATATAAAATATCAGAAATATTAAATCAGTTCTCTATTTTATCATACAAGTGTATAATAGATCTACTGTAAATTCTATAATTCAATAAGAAAAGTTATTTCCTCTATAATATTTGTTTAAAATTCAATAGTAATTCTTTTAAAAATCTTCCTGGAAATATCTTTTAAGATTTTGATGCTGAGAGGTAAAGAAATTGAAAGGCAAATTCAAAATGCCTATGGGAAAGACATTTCTCAGCTAAAGGGGCAGGGATATACTGTTGGTTAATCAATAGCCTAGATGGCTAATATGTGTAAAATAGGGATGAGACAAAGATATTTGACTCTTAATAAAACTGCATTCCAATCCTAACCAAGCTCAATATCTAATTGAATGGAGAAAACTGGCCCCTCAGTCAAACTTCCTAAGAGGAAATAAATGAACATTGATGTGGAAGCTATCATTTTCACCATGCATGACTGTTTTACACAAACTCTGGCACACTAGAAGCCAACTGGCTTATGGAAAAGCAGATACATTCAGTAGGCAGGGATAAACAAAGAATTAGAAGTCAAATTGATAATTCAAAAGCAAAAAGTATCAAACTCAATAAAAAGTTTAACCAAGAATATACCTCTCATATGTACCCACATTACATACAAAAACAGGCAAGTTGAAAACAGAAGGTATGAAAAGGAAACACTGACCAGAACTCTTGGTTGGCTATATTAAACCCTCATGTTTCAAAAGTACTATTAAATTTCATGAGTAAAATACAAAGTGATACAAGGACAAGCAAACAGACTGCTGAAGCATAAGAATGAAGTATCAAATCCTCATATATAAAGTCACCAAATTTAACCAAAGATGCCAACACAATTGGCTGGAGAAGGCTTGTTTTTTTCAATAACCTGTAGTAGAGAAATTGGATTTTTATGGGGGGGAGTAAACTTTGATGTGCTCAAAATAATATATTAACTTACAATGGCCAAAAGATTCAAATATGTAATGTAAAACAAAATTTGCAGAAGAAAACATAAGCAAATATCCATAAAATTACATTAGAGAAGTGTTTTTTTAAAAAAAAAAAAAGGACATTAAGAATGAATTCAACTTTGACAAAATTAACTATTTCTAGCAATGGAATTTTTGATTAAAGTAATGGAAAGGTCTACCTCAAACTCAGGAAATACTCTCAATGCATATAAGTAATGCATATAAATAATGCCTCGGTTCATGAATACTTTTGTTTATGAACAATTCAGCTCACAAATGAAATGTTAGGCAAAATTTTGCTACTGTTCTAGAATAGCATATCAGGTAACAAATATGACCAACCACAGGCATCTTCCCTGCACAAAAACTAATGGGGTCAACTTACCCAGAATTGTAGTAAATTAAGTGCATGAACTTGTATTCAAGTGTGTAAGTATTTTCTATTAATTCAAAGACTGAGACAAAAATCTAATTTTATTTTGCTCTATTTCATTTAAATTTTACTTTAGAGAGAATAAAACCAATCAAAATAAAACAGAATAAAGCCAATCAAAACAACATAGTGTAAGTGACACAGGATTTCAAAACAAGATAACAAGAAATCAGCAATGATTACCACAATGCCCCTTGTTGTTTTCAAAGCAGCTGTCCACATCCTCAGATGTAGTGAAATCAAACAAAACATAAACCGAATAGAACCAATAAAAACACAATAAATGCAGTACAGGGCCTCAAAACAAGGTGATAGTAAATCCAAAATGGCTACTGTAATATATCCTGCCATCCTCAAAATAGCTGCCCATGCCATCAGATACAACAAATTAAACAAGACAAAACAGAATGAAACCCAACCAAACAAAACAATGAGAATGATACATGACTTTGAAACAAGACAATAGAGAACTAACAATGGCCGCCACCTTCAGAAATAGATCCTCCATATATGATACATTGAATATTGTTATTCTCTGAATAGATGATCAGACTACTTGCTTTAGGCCTGCCAAGTCAGTGAAACAATAAACATTACAAGAATTAACTTGTATTTTACCTCATTAGCTATCATCACAGCCTGTGTTTCTCTGGATCAGCTGGTCACTTCTGGGGTGGGGTGGAGAGGAATCCTGGCTCTTCTTGTCTCTCTGCCCACATGCTGGAAAGGGTTGGCATCTGGCCCTCCCCCAGTTAGGCCACACATGGCGCTGACTCACAGAAAGTCTTAGCTTCTTGTTGACTTCTTGCTCTCCTCCTCCACAGCCTGCAGTGGTGCAGATTCACAGGAGAGGGCTGGTGTCTGGCTCTCCCCCAGTCAGCCCACACATGGCACCGACTCACAGGAGGTCTTAGCTTCTTATTAACTTCTTGTTCTCCTTCCCTGCAGTCTGTGAAACCAAAAATCTAATTTTAGTAAAGCATGCAAAATATTTGAACAGGAAATGCAAAGAGGGTGCCCAATTAGCCAAAAATCACGTGGAATAGTGATCAATCTATCTACTGTGGGATAAGCAAGCAAAAGCCACAGAATCTACTAACAAAACTCTCTTATCCCAATTTCTGATATGTGAAATGAATTACTAAGACAGGAGTTGTCAAGGATATATATAGATTTCTAGCATGAGTATAATTAGTATTTGTCATTATGCTTTAACTCGATATACACTTACTTTAATAACTTGATAAATAAGCAAGAGAAATATGTGCAGAAGGCCATGTGAGACACATATGATAATGTCAGTCATAATGCTGGGAATGTAGTTGTATGCATACATAACATGTGTGAGGCCCTGGGTTTGACCCATAACATTGCCTATATAATAATGACAGTAATAACAATAATAATATTAATTTCTCTTTCTTAATAACCCCAGACTGAAAATGATCTGAATTTTTATAATCATTCCCATTGATAAAATTTGTTATAATTATATAAATGAGTACTATAAAATAGTAAAATATAAGGAACAATTCCTTCATTAAATAATATGAATGAGTCTAATACATTGATTAACATAAACTAGTTAGGAAGCAGTACACATTTTATGATTCCATTCTAGTTCAAGTGTAATAAAATCTTACCTATAAAGTATTACCAACATGGAAACTGAACAGAAGAGAGACCTGGTATATGAAATTCCCTTTGCTGCCTACTCACTATTGTGTAAACCCAAAACTTTCTTAAAATAATATACTGATTTTTATATTTAAGAATTGGTGTCTTTGATTATGGCAACCAGAACAATATAAAACATGTAGTTTGGTGTCAACATAGTATGAAAAGCTGAAGAAAATAACTGTCCATGAAGCGTAAGCCTCTGAATTAGGTTTTATTTCTGGGACACAATTCCTGACAATCTTAAAGAGGAAAGGTTTCATTTGGCTCATGGTTTTAGGGAATTCAGTCCATGGTTGAGTGGCTTCAATGTGGAAACTTAGTGGCAGGGCATAGTACAAGAAGATGCTTCTTGACATTTCTTGATGGGAAACAAGGGAGGGGAACAGTGCAAAAGAAGAAGAGAGAGAGACCAAATAATAGGCTCCAATTTCATGTCTTCATGACCAAGGAACATTTAGGAGTGTGTTTTACTAATCCATTGGGCATCCCATCAAGTAGACACAATGAAGCTTAACTAGTACATCTCACCTGCTTGTCATCTAAACACATCTCAAATGACACTTAATCCTCCAACAAAGTAAAAAGTAATTTCACACTAACATATCACAACTACTCAGTATACAACTGAGAGTGCAGCAATGACATCCACAACATCTCAAAAATCCTAGCATCTTTCAAAATACCAAGTTAAATTCTCTTCAGATACACTAGGGATACTCATACATATGAGCTTCTGGGGAAAAAAAACTGAGTTATATAATGCCCACTTATAATGGCACATGTATTTAAAAATTCCCATTCCAAAACAGAGGAATAAGGGAATAGAAAAGAATTGAATTAGCAGAAGATTGAACATTGGCAGGGCAAATTTTAAGACTGTATCTACATGTCCAGCATCTGTGGCATATGGTGGTGAGATGTGAGTTTCAAACTGCTTGAACCACTCCACACTTACAGCTTTTTTCTTGATATGGCTTCATTCACTGAAGATTTGCAAATTATGCATTCTAAATTACTAAAGTCTCTGACTTTCTGGATTCTCCACTACACCTTTGTTTTCATTCTTAGAGCTTCACACACTGACAACCTAGAGGCTCATCATCCAGTCTCACAGGTTTTCCTTTTAAATCTGGTGGAAACATCTCTGATCCCATAACTCTTGCACTTAAATGTTAGTAAAGCCAGCATAACATGGATGACACTAGGGCATGCCATAAAGCACTGGTAGTAGTCAGAGGGCCTTGTTTTCTGGATGCAGCAGCTTCTGAGTGCTGGATGGCTAAGCACAAAGAAGTGAATCCCAAGGAACGAATTCCCTAGAAGACATTTCTTGATCAGAAGTCTCATAGACTTTTCTCAAATGACAGGTCAACACTTCTGCATCTTTGAGCAATGTGTGGTGTCTTCATTCCTGAGTTGCCATCGGTGCAGTTTTCTTCTTGTGTTTGTGGAAAGTACTTTGTTCTTTCAAGTCGCAACATTATTTTTTGTAGCTATACTGCATTTGACCTTCACTTTACACATGGTTCCTTTTGTGCCAAAATTTATATTTCTGTAGTTTTTATGCTGTGATTTTTAGACCCTGAGTCTCACTATACATCTGATTAAAAGCAGTCAACAATATCCTTGGCACAGCCTCAAGTGTGGATTTTATGGATAAGGTATTTTCCCTATTTAGTCCAAAAGAAAAGCCTTTCTCCCATGTGAACTCTTGTGATACATTGAAATAAAGGAATTCTCCTGACTGCTATATGCATAATGTGTTTTTTCCAGTATGAACACTTTTGTGTTTGAAAAAGTTAGATTTATGTTTATACAATTGGCTGCATTCTCTGTATTTATGAACATTTTATTCAGTGCATATTTTTGGTTCTGAACAAGTATCTACTATGACTCAAGTTTTTCCCAGAATGAGAACATTCGTAGTGTCTTTGTCCAGTGTTAAAGTTTCTCTTCCCACTTGTTTCTCTAGCGTAGTGTACCTTCCCTCACTGTGACTAACTTGAGAAGACATGAGCTGGTTGGACAATCCTTGCTCTCTTCCATCCCATATGTAAAGGTCTTCTAGGACTGGTGTGCCCTGCAGTTCTCTGGTTTTGAGCCTCTGTTCTCTTTCCTGCATGAGAGTTTCTCCTCATTGTGTAGCTTCTGAGGTAGAAAATGATTGACTCTAAACTAGAAGTCTCTCTCACATGCCTAATATATAATTTCTGTCTGGATATACAGTCAGTGAGAAATATCTTTCAAGATGAGACCAAAAATTACCTTAGAGTGGTTTTCTGGGTAAGCATCCCTGTGCTGGAAGTTTGACATATGACATCCTGTACATAAAATCATTGGTCTGGAAATGCCTCATCGGGCTGCACTCTGTGTCAAGAATCAGATCAAGCTCAATCTTCTCTTACAATATAACTTCAATAATGGCTACTCTGCCAGATACTGTATTCATCTTAGAGGGCTGCCACAATAAAATATCATAGGATGGATAATTTAAACAGCAGGTTCTAATTTTATAGTAGTTGTGAAGGCTGGAAATCAAAAATGGAGTTGTCATCAGGTTTGGTTTTTCCTAAAGTCACTCTCCTTGTTTCACTGACAACTATTTTTTTGTGTGCTCATGTGTATTTTCCTCTGTGTGTGACCAAACCTGGTGTCTCTTCCTCTTTTCATAAGAACTGTAGTTATATTGTGCCTGGACCACTGTGAAGACCTCATTTAACATTAATTACACTGCCAAAGTCTCTATTTCCAAGTACAGTTACACTGGTGGCCAAGGCTTTTGTGTGTGCTTTGGTAGAACAATTTCCTGCATAACAAGTGTCCAAGACACTCTCAAACAATATGGTTTGATGGTATCATTGGACCAAGATAATGCAAATGTGTATGGTCCCTGAGTGCTTCTGCAGTTATGGAAACCTATGTACAATCAATGACCACTACCACACAGTTTTCTTTTCCTTCTTTTAAAGATAAAGTATGGTTGGAAAATGGGAAAGGGAAAAAGTGCCTTCCTATTCTCATATGACTATGAAAATATAACTATTAAATGCTCTTCTGAGGGTGACATGACAAAGTCTGACAAAATTTTAGAATTTTCAATACAAAATAACATTTCCAGAATTCTATTTCAAAAAAGCAATGGACATGCTGTAATTTTTTTTTACTTTTTATGTACAACATGCAATTTGATATATAAGCTATATTTAGTGATACATTTTGATAAACCTATTATATTCTCTCACATATCTCATTTTGGTATTCTTAGCAATTTCTCAATATAATAAGGACTTGTGAAGAAAAGGAGAAATACTATGCTAAATGTAAGTATTGCGATGCACCTTATGCATATTAGAGCAGAAAAATATCTATGTGTAGTGAAATATTCATTAAGAAGGATTTCTTTTCAGGAAACAAACTGGTATTTGTGGCCAAATTGAGTTTGAAAATCAAGAAGTCTGCTGTTTTTGAAACAGATACCCTTCATTTAAAAAAATCAGTTTAGGTAAAATCATGTAAGATAACTCCCAATTAATTTAGCAACAATAAATTTAAATGTGAATATTATGGATTAGAATTCAAAGTATAATATAAGTTGGATTTATTTTTACCCAAATTTTGTTCTTGACATTTTGGAGAATAAATTTTCCTAAATAGTCAGACCTTCACGTTGCTTTTACAAATTTTAGAACAATACTGATTTCAGGAAATATTTTTAAAGTTATTCAAATTGTCTCATGTATTCCAGATAACACACACACACACACACACCACAAATGTCTAACCACATTCCCTAAGAGAGGATGGGGGTTTCCCCTGGAGGAAATGGCCTTTCCCAGTGTCTTTCCTGTTGTGGAAATAATGAATGATTTTATGAAAATGAGAAGAAAAACAAAACCCTTTTCAATTTCTGGGGCCAAATGATTGAGAGTCTTTGTGTTTAGTATGTCCAGAGATTTTCCTTAACCATTTGTGGGAGTAACAAGCATTTTTTGATGTATGGAAGTTATCAGGAGAATTGCAGGTCCTTGAATCTACATCAAGGTCCTTTGAGTTCAAAGATTCATCAAGGTTATTGCTAGTGAAATATTTTTTCTTCCTGATTACGGAGATCAATTACTCCTCCTGGACTGTAGACTCCCTTCCTTGCCTACTATCAGTGGTGTGGAGGAAAATGTTTAACAGAAAACTCTGATTTATAGAATTTGCTATTTCTGTGGTATAACTACTCTCATAATAGCCAAATTTAAACTATCAATGTGATGTTGCATGTTGAGAAGGGATGACACAAGTCAGTATAATCCTGCTTGTCTCTTGGCATGAGGAGCTTGAAGTGGCAGAGCAACAAAGAAAGAGCCAAACCCTGACTGAGTGTATTGGTGTGTCCCTTTGCAGATGCATTTCCTTTCTGAAAATCGTGATCTCTAGATCCGCAGAACTAAAATTTCAAGGACAGAAATCACTAATTCCCCCAAATTCCACGAAGTATGGTAGGTGCACCACTCTTACTCTACCTCTTTGCTCTTGGGTCCCTGTATTCTACCTTCTTGGGGGTACTGCATCATATAATATTTACTGATCTAAGATACTGTACCCTATAGAATGTTTCCTAGTTTCGCAGTGCTATATCTCCAAGCCAGTGCCTCAGGGGAGTTGTCAGAAGGTTTTTCCAATGACTTATCATGCTGTCACTTTGTTAGAATGTTTCCCCAAGCTTGATTAAACTTTCAATAGGATCTAAGCCCTGACTTCTCTTTTCAAAAAGTGTTTACTTTGAAATACAAATGTATAAATATCTCCTTACAAGATTGACATGCAGAATGGCTGTGTTCAGGATGTGAATCATTTCTTTGAAATGAAATAGTTAAGGAAGATAAGTGTCCCTATGGCCCAGTGTAGGTGGTAGGATAGGAACCTAACTTCAGTAAGCCTCAAGTAACATGGCATGGTGGCCTAACCAAAGGAAAAAAAAATACTTGCAATTTCAGACATAACTCAATGTGTTTGAAATAAACCAAAGATCTAACTCAGCCCTAATATCTCTTTGTATTTTCCATGTACTCATTCCAGAAATTAGAAACCCTATTTCTTTTGAAGAGTTCAGATTGAGTTTAGCTTTCTCTCACCTACTGCAAAAGTCTTAGAAAATATCTTCATTGAGTGTATAACTTTTTATAGTGCAATTTTTGCTATGACAGTGGGTACCTTAATTCAAGGTAACATTCTGTGACATGCTTTGTAGGTGGATCTGACACTGTAAACTCTGTGCTGCTGGCATTAACTGAAGCTCTAAAGTTAAGAGAGATATAATATACATGGTGTATATGTTGTTTTTATTTAAGATGAATTTCTGCTCTTTTTAGGGTAGAATAAACACAGTGTCTGTCAGTTTGTCACCAATAGTTTAGGGCATGCCTAAAGTGGTTGTGCTAATCTAGTGAGTTTAACTTATTGTATCTGTGACGAGCATGTTGGATGCTCCAGATTTGTGGGATTGAGATTGACATTATGAGTTGAAGAGCATTTTATTGAGACACTATATAAGCTTCATCTCTGCTATGTGGACAGTCCTGGAATGGATGATTCCAAAGAATGGTTGCAACTTGAGTTCAGCTAGGTCACTCATCTTGTCTACATGGTTGCTTAATGTCCCTTGATGATAGACATGCTTAGATTAAGTATCAATATGTGATACAAAGACTCTCACACTTGGGTCTCATCCATAGAGGTAGAGATACAGATCTCTCTCCCCTAAATCTTTTACCTAATTTGCTAACCATCAACACATCCTTTTTGCCAGGATTAATGAATTGTTATATATTCCTTTTTTTTTGATATAACTCTTTTTGCATGCAAAAACATAAAACCAGAGGCACTGTCCAAAGATCTTTCTACTGGGTGAATTTTTGACATACACACATATATAAATATATATACATATATTAATGTATACCTATTCATATATATTTCATATATTTATACATACATATGACATATATAAATATATACATATTTCATGTATATATGTGATGTTTATTTATAATGAATCAACTTGTAAATTTTGGTGGTTGGCAGGTGTAATGGTTGACACATTGTGTCAATTTGAGAAGGTCAGAAGTTTAAATGATTCAGCAGGGGGTCAGGGTCCTTACTTTGCAACATTCTCAGCTTGTGGGAGAGGAGGGCACCTAGATGGAGCACTACACCCTCCAGAAAAAACCAGCCTGCGCACAATAAAAGGCGAATGAGGAAGGACTGATTGCTGGTTCTTCAGAGTAGCTCCAGCATCTGCCTTCAGCTTGGATGTTGTCTCCTGGTTTCTGGCTCAGATTGTTCAGTTTCCACCTGGGACTCTTCAGCCTTTTCATTTTAGACTATTCATCTTTTCATTGTAGATTCTTGAGCATTCCATTACAGATCCATTGGTCTCCTGATACAGGATACTGCAATGAGCTCCAGACCTTAGACTGGACCATTCAGCGTCTAACATGCAGATGCCCTCTGCACGCTTCCTCATCTGACTCTATGGTTGACCATTGTAAGTCAATCTTGTAATTTCTGATACATTTTTGTCTTGTGTTGTATCTGTTTCTCTAGTAAACTTGACTGATACAGCAGGTCTGATGTCTGCAAAATAAGAGAGCCAGCTGAAAACTCAGGCAGCTGTTATTCTTTCAATATTTGGTGTAAAATTCATAGATCAGGCTAAAGAATCAGGGAGAATCTCTATGTTATAATCTTGAGGCTGAATTTCTATTTTCTCGATGAATTGGCTTTTGTTTGTAAGGCTTTATCTTGGTTACTTTCTCTTCTCACTGATACAAAATACCTGACTCCCAAAATTAGGGAATGAAAGGTCTATTTAGCTTACAGTTTTTGGAGGTTTCAGTCCATAATCAGCTGATTCCAAGGCAGGGTGACATGGCACAGGAGCAGCACTTCAAGGCAGCAGCTAGAGCAAAAGCAGCCAGAGTAAAAAAAGGGGAAAAAAGCCTCTTCTTCTCCCTTATAGTGTATGCAGGCCACCACCCACCCCTCAGGCCAGATGTAGCATTCACCAAATCTCCTTGCCCTTCTTTGCACTGGAAGATGATATTTACAAAGTGAGAACCCTGGCTTCTTGCTGAGTCTCTCAGTTAAACTTTTAAACTTCTCAAGTTGACACAATGTATCAACCATAACAGGCTTTCAACTTATTGAGTAAGGCCCAGCCATATTATGAAGGGTAAATTACCTTACTTTAAGGCAACTAATTATGAATGTGAAATACCTTCATCAAAACATATATCAAATGTTTATGACTAAGCAATCAATCACCACAGCCTCATCGTATTGATAAGCAAATTCACACTGTATTGTCCCTTGGTAATGGGAGGTAAGATTCTGTTTGTTTTTTAAAATATTTTCATGTTTTTATTTTTGAATTTCAGAATTTCTAAAATGTTCATGCAATAATTTCTAATTTTAAAGTCAGTAAGAATTATTTTTACTAAAACTATGGCTATTGCTTCCATAACATCTTAAAGTAAAGGAAAAAGTATTGCATAAATGAGTGAACTATCACTATGTGCAGAAAAACAAGCAAACCAAGTATCCATTGATTTCTAAATTTAAAAAAAAATTCTGTAGACAAAACAGGTTTCTCCCATTATTTTCCATAATCAAGTATGATGTGGTATCCTTTGAGTTGGTGTCTAGTCTGCTGAATATTACTTTTTCCTTTCTTAAAAGTAAACTAAAACATTATATTTCTGTCTCTTAATAGAAAGTGGTATAACTTAGCTAATGATTCCAAATAGTGCACATTATTATTAGACTGTTTCCATTAATCTGTTCTGTTTCTTAACTATTTTAAAATAATGTACTTTTTTTTCCAAGATGAGTTGTTAAAAATTAGAAACAGATTAAAACATGGGAAGCTCTTGTTCCCACCAAATCATTTCCCACTATTTTTATATTGGAACAATTTAAACCACATAGGGTATGCAACAGTGTGTCATGGAACAGCTGAAATCCAATAATATTATTTTGCTGATATTATTACAGTCAAAAAGTATGACTTATAACAATACATAATTACAGAATTACCTTGTGAAAAATTGCAATCTGTGGGCATTTTCTATCTATCAGGATTACCATAAACTTTATTATTACCATTCACTTCAGAGGTTATATAAATTTTCATTATTTGCACTAGAATGTTCCTTTACCTATTTGAGCCTGTAATGAAATCTTTCATTGTTCATCAAGACTATTATATTCTCTTGAGTAGAATCTTCTCTGATTTTTTAATTCAGACTTTATACTTGGTTTTTACAGCCTTGTGATTTTAATATTGCTTACCAAATTTCTCACATATGACTGCAGTCACTCTGAGATTTTCCATAAATCCTTCCACATGACCTCTTTTTTTTTTTTCTCCAACTTCCTTAGTCAATAGTTCTCTTGGATACGTAAGTAATGAGTAAAATTGAAAGCACTGGATCATACATGATAGTGAAGGGTGGAACTACAGAAGAAAGAAATTAGGAGGTTCCCTTTGAAAATGATTTGAGTTTTACTTAGTTGTATATTTATCGTTCCTTCCTTATTAGTCTGAATGAAGTAGACTAATTCAAAGTATGAGCCCTGAGAATACAGAAACTATGACTGTAGAAAACTGTGCTTAAAATCTCTCTGGACATTTATAATTTTTAATAATTCCAGAATACTAATATGTTAACCATGGGAATCAAGTACAAGTTACTTGCAGCAACCATAAAGTCTTGAAATAAAAGACTTTATTTAAAATTAATATGATTTTCTTTTTATGGGTACAAAAGCAATCAGCTACCAACAGAAGTCATATGCCTCAGACTTGTTGTAACTTCTCCTTGCCCTTTCTTTCTTTCAGCAACCTGTATATCTCCTGCTAACTTCAACAATCATGCCTTTTTGTACGACTTGCACTCCTGTTGGTTACTTATTGCATTCAACATACTACATTAGATATGATGGGCCATAGAAATAACTTAAGAAATCATTTACACTCCAGACTTCTAAACATAATACAGCATCGTAATATAATGGAAGATTATAATGTGTGTCAAATAAATCTGTAGTTCTAGAATCTATTGTAGTTCTTTTTATGTACTAGAGTATATTTAAAGTTAACTTTATGATAGTGACATTATCATTAATTATGCAGTTTTGAAAGAAAAAAACTCAATCAGATGTAGCTCTTCAGGAATTTCATTGAACTTCTATGAAGGATGAAAGAGTAATCTATTAAATACATCATGTCTATACAGTTTGGGGAACTCGGTTCTCAATAGGAGAGTAAAGAGATGCTTAGAGTAGTTTAAAAAATGAATGAAGTTTTGCCTAAAGACGAAATAAAACCCATGCCTATTGATTCCTTATCAGTGTAATGAAAGCCTAGCTAGACTAATTCTTCTGAAAAAATGAAGATAAAGACATACAGATAACATATATGTTCATCTGCTTACTATGTGAATTTTTTCATAATCTTAAAGTGGACAGGTTGTGTACTGCTTAGGGTTCTCTGGAGGAACATATCATATGTATAATTATCCAAGGGGCTCTATTAGTTAGGTTTATATGATCAGATGAAGGAGAGTCCACAATGACCATCTGCATGTAGGAGAGCTAGAGGATCCAGCAGCTGTTCAGTTCAGAAAGATGGAAGTCACAGATGAAATGGGGTCAGGAATGTAGCACTAGTCTGAGATCAAAGAACAGAAGTCACTGGTACTAGTTTGCATTAGAAGGCTGAAGAAGCTGAAGTCTGATGTCCACAGTAGCAACAAAATACATACCCTCCTAAGAAAAATGAAGCTTCTGAAACACAAACCAACTTTCTTTTTGTTCCTCTTTATTCTGTTCAGGTTACATGCCTATGTGGTGCCATCCACAATCAGGGTGTGTTATGTCTTGTGTCTAGATGTTGCCCCAAAGCCTCATGGGGTTGTCGGTGCAGCTTCTCAGAGGTGGCTGGAAATAGAGTGTGTGTGACATTGGAATTAAGGGCATGTATTTACTAAATTAGTCCACTGACTGTTTTGACATAGTTCTGGTATGGATAATGGGAAGGACCACCTCAGGTGTGGGTGGCACCACGCAAATGAAAAGTACCCTTGAAGGGATAAAAGGGAGAGGTAGGCTACAGCTACTTCTTCGCTGCTTCTTTGCCACTTTGTTGCCTTGCTGATTTCTGCCTGCCATGAACCGTTTCTTCTCTGTGATGTCCCTCTGCCATGTCTCCCTGCCTTACAGCCAGCTAACTATGGACTGAAACCTTTTAAGATGTAAACTGAAATAAACCTTTTGTCCTTTAACTTGTTGGCATTTTGTTTCACAAGGAGAAAAATAACTAAGACAGGGAGGGTCTTCCCTGAATAGTTTGCTGGCCTACATGCCAATCATCTCTGGAAACACCCCATAGAGACATCCAGAAGTGTACTAATCTTCTAGGTGTTTTGTGAGAGTCAATTTGACATATGTCTCATTTACTTTTTATTCCTTGCTGAGACAAAACACCTGACACCCAAAATTAGGGAAGGAAAGGCTTATTTAGCTTACAGGTTTTGGAGGTTTCAGTCCATAATCAGCTGGTTCCAAGGCAGAGTGGCATGGCACCGAGGCAACACTTTAAGGCAGAAGCCAGAGCAAAAAGCAGCCAGAGTAAAAGGGGGCCAGAGTAAAAAGGGGCAAGAGCAAGCCTCTTCTCCTCCCTTATATTGTACACAGGTCACCCCCTCCCTCCAGGGTGGGTGTAGCTTCACAAATGTCCTTGCCTTCCTTTGCACAGGACAAGGATATTTACAAAGAACCCAGGCTTTCTGCTTAGTCTCTTAGTTAAACTTCTGACCATCTCAAACTGACACGATGAATAGGTAACTGCTTATGCTCTACACCCCAGGATGTAGAGCTTTGAATTAGTTAATTAAGCTTCTAGACTTCTCAAGTTGACACAATGTATAAACCGTAACAACATATCAAAATTAATTTTCACAAATGGGTAAGAATTCTATGTAGAAAGCTGTTTTGAGTGGTAATTGTTTGCTATTTGTAGTATTTCTAAAATTATATTATTTAAAGAGTTTTACTTTATCAGTAGATGTTTGCAATGCATAATGATTACATTCATCATCACGTAGAATTGTTATATGTGCATACACATCTTAATTCTTTTTTACATCTAATATAGAGAATTTGATGAAAGAAAGAAAAAAAGAAAGAAAGAAAGAAAGAAAGAAAGAAAGAAAGAAAGAAAGAAAGAAAGAACAGAGTTTGATGTGTAAGAATGACCTGAAATATGTTTTACAGGTGTATGTCAGTGATAAAGTGACTTCAGTCCCTGGCCACTGTAATAAAGTGAATATCATAGTAAAGTTAATTGCATAGTTATTGATTTTGAAGGGTATATAAAAATTATATTTACATTTTACTATACTAAGTGTAAAGTACCATGATGCAACATATATATAATATTAATTAAAAACTAATCATTGCAATGCCAGTAATCATCTGAACCTTCATTCAGTCATAATTTTTCTGCAGGTGAACAGTCTTACCTTGATGCATATGGTTGCTGAGTGATTGGAGTGTGGTTGCTAGAGGTTCAGCAACTGTGACAATTTCTTAATATGAGACAATAGTGGAGTACACTGCATCAGTTAACTCTTTTCATGAATTTTTCTGCAGTATGTGATGTTATTTGATAACATTTTATTTGAAAAACTTGCACAACTGGAGTCCATCCTTTCAAATCCTGCTGCTGCTCTATTGACTATGTTTTGTAATATTCTAAATCTTTTGTTGTTGTTTCAACAATACTCACAGCATTTCCATTAGTAGATTTCATCTCAAGAAATTGCTTTCTTTGCTCATCCGTAAGAAGCAATTCCTTATCCATTAAACGTTTTTTTTTTCCCTAATGAAATTGTGGCAATTCAGTCATACCATTGGGCTCTATTCATAATTGTAGTTTTCTTGCAGTTGCCACCCCTGCTGGAATGACTTTCTTCACTGAAGTTGTGACTCTCTCAACGTCATCTGTGAAGGCTGCAATCATCTTTCACACATTTGTTTATATTTATATGTTCAATCACAAATATTATTAATGGCATCTAGATTGCAGAATCCTTTTCAGAAAGCTTTTGTTTTATATTCTGCCCAGATCCATTATGAGAATCTCTTGCTATGATAGTAATATCTTTACAAAATATATTTCTCTTTCCTTTTCCCTTCCTTCTTTCTCCTTTCCCCTATCCCAATTGCTAAATTTGTATATATGTATACATAAGATAGCTGAAATGACTATAATAAAAAGTGTATTAGTTATTGGAAAAGAACAGTTAATACTCATATGATTAGATCAGTTTTACATGTCTATAACGATATGCAATATTACAACCATTGTCAAATTCCTATCATCTTGTTTTGTAAACCTACAATGTTGTTGTATTTGATTTGTTGTTGTTTGTCTCTTTTGCTTTTTATTTTTCTTTTCTGTGTCTTTTTTCTCTTAAATAAAAAAATTCCACAGTACATTTGGGTCATGTAAAACAAAAACAAAATATTTTTATCAAGTTATAGAATTAAAAGTAAAAAAATTATCCTTGCTCCCCAGGCTTCCGACTGGATGGTATGTTAGTAAGCATAAAAATATTAGACTTACAATAATAAAGTTATATAATCGTTCAGTAGTGCATCTTCATCAGAACTCTTTGGTGACCAGAGTAATTGACAATAAGCAGGAATACCTTTAAAGGGATCTTTTTTCTGGACAATAAATCTTAACAGTAGGCTTAACATACTCAGTATACCATACTGCGCACAGATGTTCTACCATCTACAATTTTTTGTTTGTTTGTTTCATTAATGGAGCACAGGCAATACAGATTTAGTATTTTTTTAAGGACTCTGGGACTTTTGAAATGGTAAAAGTATATTGGCTTCAGTGAAAAATCAGCACCTACATTAGTCCTTGACAAGAAAGTTAGACTCTTGAAAGTTTGAAGCTGGCATTGACTTCTGTTTTTTGTCTGTAAAAGGTCAAGATGACATTTTATTCAAATACAATATTGTTTTTTCTGCAATGAAAATCTGATGCTTTGTGTATCTCTCTTAGTCAATGATCCTAGCTAAATTCTATGGATAACTTGCTATGGCTTCCAGAGGTTGAATTAACCTCCATTAGTATCAAATGTTTCTTCTGTATCTTCTGCACCTCGCTCACCCTCCACAGAGTTAAGCAAAGTAAGGCTTGTTCTGATCTAGCCACTGTCTTTAGGTAGTGTTGTGACTGATTTGAGCCTCTATTCATGTCACCAAAACTTTCTTTACAACAATAAGGCTGTTTCACTTTCTTAGCATTTGTGTGTGCACTGGAGCAACACTTAATTTTCTTTGAAAACTTCTCCTCTGCATTTAAAACTTGGCCATTTGGTCCAAGAAGCTTGGCTTTATATCTATCTTGACTTTTGACATACCTTCCTCACTAAATTTAGTCATTTCTAGCTTTTGATTTAAAGTGAGAGACATGGAACACTCTAATTTGAACACTTAGCGAGCATTGTAGGATGATTAACTAGTCTGTTTTCTATATTGTATCTCGGAATAGAGAGGTCTAATGAGATGGAGAGAGCTGGGGAAGAGCTGGTCAGCAGAGCAATCAGAACATACACATTTATCCATTAAGTTCAGTGTTTTATATGGTGCAGTTCATGGTACTCCCTAAATTATAACAGTAACATTACAGATGTATTAGTCATTTTCTCATGTCTGGGAAATACCTGAAACCTGCAATTTAAAGGAGGAAATGTTTATTTTGGTCCAGTTTCACTGGGTTCTGCCCATGTGCTTCAAACTTTAGGGCAGAAATAGCAATGATGAAAGGGGATAGAAGGAAAATCTGCTCAGACCACAGTGGCCAGAAACACAGAAAAAAAGGAAGAGGACCCAGGGGCAATAATGCATCCTTTTAGGTCACACTGTTAGTAATCTGCCTCATGTAAACAGGCCCCATCTTTGAAGACTCGAGGCTTCTGGAGGACATTTTAGATTTAAAACATATCAATGTATCACCATAATAGACAGAAAATAATGTAAACATTTGAAATACTGCAAAGATTACAAAAATGTGACCCAGAGACACGAAGTACTCACACACTTACCAACCTATTCAACTCAGGGGTGCTACAAACCTTTGATTTGTAAAAATGCACTATCTGTATTGTGAAAATGTTAAGTGCAACAAAACGAGACATATCTGTAAAATGAAATTTTCTCAAGTAGTTACCAAAGAACAGTTCTTGTCCTTCCACAGGTTCAAAACACTAGAAGCCTTGTACTCATGCAGCGAAAGTTAAAACCCAGTGTTAGACCAGATGTAGAATTAGATTACATTAATATGTGGAAAATTTTCATAAAAGTAAATTCTTGTGTGGTTTTAAAATATTTTCTTTGATATTATTTATCATTAGGAACTGATTCATAACCTATCAAAACTTTATAATAAACATTTAAATAGTTTCATCAAAAAATACGTCATATTGATTGAGGAACTTTTCTTTGCACTCATTCCACAGGTTTTTGGTGGAGTTGTTGGCCATGTCCAGTTGTCTTCTTAGAATTTAATGAAGATTATCAACATAACTATCAAGTCAAGATAAATGTTTCATTTCAACTGATGAAGTATATAAATATTCTTGATAATGAACTATTAAATGAGTTAGAAAACAGGATATTAAATATCTTTTTAAATCTATTCATTATTTCATGCACAACCATGTCCCATAATATATTAGCAAGGCCATTGTTTTAAGTGTGAAAGGGTATTCAAAGTTTCATAAGAAATTAAATTTATATCCCTCCAAAAGAAAAATGCAAAACTATGAAAGGCACACTGAAAAGTTATTGTTACCCATTACTTAAAAAAAAATGAAAAGAAAACTGTCATGTATCCTACGCCCACTTCAGTCACGATTCACATCTTTACACTCATTTTGTCTTTTTCCCAGTGATACACTACCAGACACTGATCAGGTAAGAGTCTTTATAATTGTGCTAAACTCAACTTTCATAAAAAAGATTGTTATACTAACAACTTGGAGAGGTAGCGTCCTGCAATATCTAAAATTAAAAGCACTTTAATAAATTTCAAGTACACATTAAAATGAACTTATTTAACAATATTTTACATCAAAAGATTTTTAAATACAGTTAATATGATGATGTCATCCCAACAAGTTTGGGTCCCAATAGCATTAAAAATTCTGATGGCTATTTTTCCTTAAAGCTGAGAAACAGTATTTTATCTGTATATGGTGGGCTCCTACTTGTTAAATTGAAAACAAGCCTCTTTTTACACTGAAATCATTACTTATATAATGTTCCCAGCTTACTTAATGGGAAAAGCAAACTATTGTAACAACACAGGGGTCAACATTAGGATTAATATTTTAGTTTTTATTTTGTTGATCAAGTCCTGCAAATTCAGAGTCTGATTAGTGAAGACATATATCTTGAGGATAGAAATCAATTTCATATGCCTAGGACATAAATGACCAACTTCAGGTGCAAGGTATATAGAGTGAAAATTTTAAAAGGTGTAACTGAAAGAGAATTTTTAGCCTTATAATTCCCTTATTAAACTCTTAACTTCCTTCTTCTGTAAAGATTATTTCTTTCCACAAATGGGGTTCATTAAGAGATGTGTTCTTTTTCCTTTCTGCTCTTGGGAAATAAAGAGTATTCTTCAGAGCATATTGGCAGTAAAAAGAACATGGAAAACTGTTGTATTGGTGAATGAGTCAAGACCTTGGCTTTGTGTATTCAATTTATTTTAATACTACAAATAATTTAAGAACCATTAATAAACTATTTAGCTTATTATTGATTACAGAAATTCTACTAGTTGAGCTCTGTTTGTGATACTTCATAGCTACTGTATTTCACTGTCTTTTACCTTCTGACTTATTTTAGTAACAGACAAGTGTTGTTTCAGTGATTGTAACATTTTGCATTCCTGCCAATGAAGAATGAGATTTCTTGTTCCACATCCTAGCTAGCATTTGTGTTTTGGAATGCAGTTAGTTTCCTAGGTGAGTAAATATATGTCATTGTTGTTTTTGTTGTAATTTACAAATTCTTAATTGGCTTGAAACATTTTTTGATATATTTATGCTATCAATATATCTTCTGTGGTGATTTCCCTGTTGAAGATTTTGCATATTTTTAAAAATTTTAAAATGAAAAAAGAATAAAATGATGATACAACATTTCAAAAGAAAATAATACATTAACAATGGCTAATATTGTATATTGTTATCTTCAAAGTACTTGCTCAGATTACAAGATATAGGCATGAAAAATGATTAAACAATGAAAGCAAAAACTGTTCTTTTCGATGAACTAATAGAGATTAATAGTATAACTATCTATCTTGTATATATAGAGAGAGGATATATATAATCTTTTTCCTTCTTCCTTTTCTCCATTCCCTGACCCCAGTTGTTCCTTCCTTTTGAACAGTTTCTTCCCCTTTCACTTTCACAATATCTATTGTACATTTTGCACTTTATTTACTCTTTCAGTTTTTTACACTTGGGTTGTTCTTTTGCAGAATGTAAAGAGTTCTTTATATATCTTGGATTAATCAGATAGTCTTTTTTGCAAACACTTTTTCAAGTCTTTACTTTGTGTTCTCATTCTTTGGATATTACCTTTTGCAGAGGTTTTTAATTTGAATGAACTTTGGTTTGCTAATTCTTTTCTTCATGAACAATGTCTTTGACTTTATATCTAATGACTTCATGGTACATAAGGTTATGTAGGCTTCTCATACATTATCTTCTAAGAACCTTAACATATTTTCTTTTGTATGTATGTTTATTTTGAGCTAATCTTTGTGAAAATGTTAAATGCATATCTAGATTCACTGTTTTAAAAAATGGGCATGCCCTGTCATAGTTGTGCTATCTCTATTTGTTGAAAAGCTTATCTTTTCTCCATTGTACTGGTTGTATTTCTCTCAGAAAAATCTGTTGACTATATTTTGTGGGTTTTTGTGGGACAAAATACCAACACCCGCAAGTTAAAGAAGGAAAGGTTTATTTCAACTCATAGTTTGTAAAGGTTTCACTCAATAGTCAGCTGGCCCTAAGCAGAGAGACATGGCAGACGGACATGGGAGAAGAGAAACAGTCCACAGCATAGCAGGCAGGAAGTGGCAAGTCTGCTTTCCATCTTTTCCTTTGTTTTCATTGAGGCTACAAGCCTACTGGTTGGTGCTACCCACATACAGTCAGAGGCTTCCCATTATCCATCCCAGAGCTGTGCTAACCAATTTAGTTATCACACATGCTTAAGCCATATTCATATAACCTAGATCCAGCCACTTCCTAAAAGACCAAGCTATGAGCACATGAGGTTTTTGAGGTGACATCTAGGGAAAAGTCATAACACTAATTGTTCTCATGTATCTTCTATAGTTTTGAGTTTATAGATCTTGAATATCTTTTATCTGATTTATTCTGAACTATTCAATGCTCCAACACTATTATAAACTGTATTAATATTTCATTTTTGATTTTTGATGACATATAAATATATTTGTTTATGCATAAATGCTATATCCTGAAATCGTACTAATGTTGCTTAGTAATTCTAAATCTGATTTTTATGTATTTCATCAGAGATTCCAATTCCATATCAATTATTATTCTAAATCTGATTTTTATGTATTTCATCAGAGATTCCAATTCCATATCAATTATTATGTCCTTGACTGAAAAATATTTTCTAAGTATTTTTAGCAGAAAGTAAAGCAGTTTTAGTTATCACTGTTTGGTCTGTCTACTACGGACTGAATCTCAGCCCCCAAAACATATTTATTGCCGCTATAACCATCATATTATGGTGTTCAGAAAAAGGGCCTTTGAGAAATAATTATGTATAGATGATTTCATTAGGTGGAACCATCATGAAAGATTTAGTGTCCTTTTAATTGATGACACTGCAGAACTTGTCTCTCTCTGTCCATGTGAAAACAGTGAGTGAAATCCAAGTGAATGTGTAGTGAGATGCTGGCTGTCCGCAGTCCAGGAATAGATCCCTCACTACAATTCAAACAGGCTGTCATGCTGACAAAGACTGTAAGCCTGTACATCTGTGTGAAAATAATTTATGTTGTTTGAGCAGCAGTCTATGAAATGAATGGAGCTTTGCTATAACAAATATGTAAAAATGTGAAAACAATTTCAGAGCTTCTTGTTGGCTTTGCATTGTAATTGTTTTGAGATACCTGCTAGAAACATGGACATCAAAAGTAATTATGGTGAGTGAGACCTAAGAATGAAGAGAGGAGAGCTGAATGAAAGCTTCAGTATTGTAAAGAATATACAAACAATTGTGAAAGTAACATTGACAGAAATATAGATGGTAAGAGCCACTCATATGACATTTCAAATGGAAACAAAACATACAATAATTAGAATCCAGAAGAAAGTGATCCTTGCCATAAAGCAGAAAAGATTGTGATACAATCATCTTTTACAATTTCATGGAAGGTAGACTTCACAAATGCTGAAATTGAATATTTGGGAAGTTGTGGGAGGGGAAGCAAGAAGAAAAAAAGAATAGAGGGAAAAAATGGAAACAAGGCTTTTGCAAATAAGGAGAAGAAGAAGTGGTGAAGGGAAAGGAGGGAAACGGGAAAGAAGAAGTAAGATACATCATGTACAGGTACAAATTCCCTACGATGAATGTTATCATTATGTACAACTAAAATGTACACACAAAACATTTTTTAAATAATTTGAATATTTAGCTGAGGGCATTTCTAAGTAAGGTGTTGAAAGAGTGACTTGGCTTTTTCTGAATGCTTATAACAAAATGAAGTAAGGGATAAATTTAAAACAAAATTTTTAAGCAAAGGAAAAACCAAAACTTGGAGATTTAGAAAATTCTTAGCCTATCCATATTGTCAAAAATAAGAAAGCACTAAGTGTGTGACTAAACAACCATCTGAAAAAAAGAGATCATGAATGTAAACTTTGGTTCTAATTAATCATCTTGGCAGGAGCCTGGAATAAATATGAGGTTAAGCCAGCAGAAACATTATCAGCTTGACCTGAAGGGAATGGAGACAGAACAAAATGCAGCAAGGATGTGTGGCTTCTTGAATTCTTCAGAACACAACCACACAGCTGTTCTACAGCTAAAATGTGCCATTCTTCAACGAAAGAGAAGAGGGCCCTGAAAATAATTTACAAATCATCAGATCTGACACATCCACAATAGGGCCTTAGAGCAGAGTTAGGTCTCTCTCAAGGAGAGCCCTTGCAGATAACCACAAAGCCAGTACCCACACCAACCCACGTGGCCAGGGTTACCCTGCAAAACTGATGCCAACACTGCCAACCCACTGGGTCTACAGAGCAGTTAAGACCAAAAGAATGATTTGTTAACCTTAAAGTAAAATGGAATTAGTTAAGTTTTTTTTTTTTTTTTTTTTTCCCTTGAGTGCCATCACTACCTCCTTCTTTCCTATTTCTCACTTTTGGAATATGAATGTCTCTCTTATGTCTGCCATCACTGTATTTTGGGGGTACATAACCTGTTGAATTTCACAAGTTCAAAACTCTAGAGGAATTTTTCCTTCAATGAATCATATATGAGTGTCACTTGTCGAAGGTTCTATTTACATGAGATTTTGGACTTCATACTTGAGGTTTGATGGTAGAGCAATGTAAGACTTTATGAGCCTTGTGATTGAACAAATATATTTTTGCCAGTGAGGAGGATGCATTTTGTGGATCCAGGAGTAGAATGGTATGAACTGATTATTATTATTAATTATTATTATTATTATTATTATTATTATTTTGGTACTGGGGATAGAACTCACGACCTCACACTTGCCAGGCAGGCACTTATGCCATTGAGCTAAATGCCTGGTGAACTGAATATTATTAACCAAAATTCATAAAAGTAAATATTTATCTAATGTTATGGTATTTGGAGAAGACACCTTTTTAGTGTATGATATTGCTCCAGAAAAATAGAACCAACAGGATATATACGAGGGTAGGACTGTCAGGGCAGTTTAGTGACCTTTGTTGTCTCCATGTGACGCACTGAGGAAATGTGACGTGGGGAAGAGAGCCATCAGAATCCAGCCATACTAGCACTGTGTCAGATTTCTAGTCTGCAAACTGTGCTAAAGTAAATTTCTCTTGTGCAAGACACTATATATAGTATTTTATTTCAAAGTACATGCAAAAACATTATCTATTTTTTAAGCATTACTTCTCCATAATGAAAGGAACTGAATATTGATTAAGTTCATGCTCTGATTAGGTTTATCCTCTATTAAAGTGTTTGTTTTTCTGCATTTTTCCATCACTCAGAGTAAAAAACTTGTTGGTTTTTACAAACAAACTCAAGAGGAAAATAACAGTATAAAACAACAAATTCGCATGTGTAAATGTAAAGTTTAAAAAATAATGAAATCACTGGAAATATTATTGAATATTTGAAATATTATAACATTATTAGAATTCTAATCATATTCAAATAAGATTAGAATTCAAACTCCATACTGTATGACTCTTATGACCTCCATTTTGTGGCCAACTTCTATTTACAAGATAACTGGGTGGCATCCAACCCTTTGTGACAGATTTCTTGTTGCTAAAGCATTATCACCATTTTGCCTTCTATATCCTGCACTCCATTACAAAGGAGATGCTTGGGAATTATATTTTCCTGAGCTCCTTATTAGGAGTGTTTCCTGTTAAATTTTAAAAATGTGCTGCATATTTTCAGGAGGGTAGAAGAGATTAAGAGATGGTGAGCCATCTATCTCCAGCTGTGGGCAGGTGTGGGCAGGTGTGTGGGTACAGTCTAAGACATGAGTTTTAACTTTCAAGTGTTCTGTTGGAATCACCCATATTGTTGCTTCAAGCACCTAAAACCACTGCAAAGCTTTCTTATAAATCTTGCACTTCTGATTTCACTGGAACCTAGCAAAGGCCTCTATGACTTTTACTTCCAGTCATTGCAAAGGCTTTATAAGCCTTTAATAGCATGTCTTGAAAATATTTCTTCTCCAAGACCCTACAACAGCTATTTTCTGGCAGAATACTGTTGGATACAGTGGTACAATAAATCATTTATAGATGTTGCTCTCAAAGAATTAGAAAAGGACATTCTTGCAGTATCTGTGAGAGCTTCTCCAAATGCACATCAATGTAACTAGGATTTTTGGCTCACATATAAAACAAAATCACTACTTAGGCTCGGTCATAGAGTTTCCCATATTTACAGCATCAAGAGTGGGCCACTTAATTGTCAGACATCAGAGACAAAAGCAGTAGAAAATGGAAACTTCCAACAGAAAGGAACAAATGTGATATTACAACAGGATGTCTACACCAATGTTCTTCTGGACAACATTAAATAATTACATCAGTAAGTACATTATGTTTTTACATTTTATATATAAAATAAGAGAGGAAATTGTGTTTTCCAAAGAAAGTACATGCTACTAATTATGAGAAGAGATTTTTAAACTTTGTTACCTTAACTTTAAATTACATTGAGCTAAATTTGTTAAATTATATCTGAATACAAATTTACTGAGAGATTAATAATGAAAGAGAAACATTAGATATCTTAAAAATGAGAGTGACACTGTCTCACTTCTTTAGTGAGTTTTAAAATTTGTTTTCCCTTAGCAACTAATAAATAATTTCAATACATAAATAATTATATGTACCGAAATGATACGTGTTACAAAATAATACTTTCTTGTATGTTCTCTTGATAAATTTCAAATTTTATAGACCTAATATACTCATCCCTTTTTCACAATAGGATTAGAAACACAAAATTTGTGATTACTATACATGCTAATTAACTTACTATGTGATTACATCCCAAGAAACCAGTATGAATTGACAATATCATAAACTGAAAGTACATTCAACACACCTAAATAACATGCCATCAGAACTTTGAAAACCAGGGTGCTGCTATAGGGCATCAATTATCCTTGTGATTTCAAGGCTAACTCATAGCTCTCATTGCCACCACCCAGCTTGACAAGAGTGTGTAACCCAACCCTGGGAGACATAAACATTCAAAATTTAAAGTACATCATTTTGAACCATTATAAAAGTGGGACCATTAAAGTCTGGGATTGTCCTACTAATATTACTTAGGGTAAAGGATAAAGAGTTGTAATAAAGAGACATAAATGAATGATTGAAATGAGATTGAAGTTTGTTTCTTCTTTCTGAATTACCATTAATATTACTATTATTGTTGCAAAGCAGTTGTTCTAAAAATCACTGTTTCTTCCTTGCAGTCATTCAAATGTTTCTTGAGTTGCTTCTATTTGTTTCTGACAACTCTTATGATATTGTGCCATTCTGTGTGCTGAGTCAATGCCATGTATTGATTGATGTCTACTGGATAAAGAAAGGAAGTATGGAGCATGGAGACTTACCTACATACTTAATGGCTAGACCTTGAACTGCTACTAATCATCCTATTGACTGTGCCTTAATCACATGGATATACCTTGCAACATTTAATCATAATAAGATACATATAAGACAAATCTGAATCAATGAAAGAAAATTCTAAAAGACACTAATACAAACCAGGCTTACAAAGAAATAGCCTAGAAAATTAGCTGGAATTCCCCCTACGTAATTGAGCATTACACATTAAAACTTGGTCAGTTTTCATTCATTGAAATCCATATGTGAAATAATTAATCTGTAAAGATTAAAGGAATATTTTGGATCATGGTGTGAGTATTTCCAGTCTATGACTGAACGAATCTGCTTCTTTCAGAGCTTTTGTGGGAATGCTGGATGCCATTGGTGGCAAGTGTGTAGTGGAGAAAAGCTATCACCTCACAGCCTGGACTAAAAGAGAGCAAAGAGGAGGCTGGGGTCTTAAGTCCTCTTTGACATAGAGACTTCCCCTCAGGCCCAACCACAAACTCCACCTCTCCCAGATAGCACCACCCTGGACAAACCTTTAAAACGTGAAACTTTTGGAGACACTTAAGATCCAAACTATAGCAAGTTTAAACACTTGGATTTAGAAGTGATTTGCTCTTTCACAAATGTCTCAATTTTTGTGGACACGGACAACTTTGTGAATGCATTTGCAATATTTATGCATTAAAATGTGCCCTCTCTGTGTTTTCAAGTGGGTGAAAATAAAAGTAATATAAATACATTGTAATATAATTCAAGGCTGGAGAGTCTTGATTTCCTTTGGAATAATGCACCCAGGGTTTCAATTTCTTTTTCTTCTGAAATTCTGGGGATTTTACCTAGTGCTTTACCTCTCACTGCTTTCCCTGTACAAGATAAAATTCAGCAGCACTATTTCTGGGCTTTTGGAATGGTGTTAATATATTGAAGCCAAACATCTACAGGATTAATGTGACCAAACTGGGAGTAGAATGTAGGAAAGTACAAGAAGATCTTGAAGGATAAATGTATTCAAAAGTAAAGTCATAATATATGCATGTAAAATGAACATATGCAAAAATTTTAATGATTTACTAGTTAATGAAGAATAAGATGCTGCATCTTTTTCAAAGTGGAATTCTAGGAACATACATATTTAGGCAATAATGAATGTTGATATGAATTGGCAATTAGATGAATAGCTAGTCTATCCACAAGGCAGTCATCAATTGCAGTCTGTCTGAGATCATTCTTTTGCATTACATTATAAATTTTCTATCATTATTGTTTGAAAATTAACTCAAAGTCAATGATATTTGAGATAACCTGAGTGAGCTATGGATAGTACTCATATCTTGTTTCAAAGTATTTCATAATTTTTTCCTGATGAATGGTGATGTCTAGTAGAAATGCTTTCTGCTTGTACAGGCTATGAATTTTAGAGGAAGTGAGAGAGTTAGTATAATCAAAATGTGGAATGAAATTGAATAAAGCAAAGAAATTACTTCTATAACCTATTTCCATAAATCATATGGAATTCACTAAACCTAAAGTGAAGGTACATTAAAAATATGTGGAATCATCTTCTTAAATTATTATACAATAAAGCTTTTTATAACATAAAAGGCAATGCTTATCCATTCATTCACTCAGAAATTCTCTAACATGCATAACTAGAGGTCCAGTAACAGATATGACGTTCTAGAATTACTAATGATTCTCAGCAAACATGAAAGAAACCTAAAAAAGAAATAATAAGAATTACATTTGATGACTGTATCAGAATCTGGACTAATACAATCTTTCTTTAACTGAACAGAGGACCATGTGTCTCTTCATCTGGAACAATTTTAGGTAACAATCTGCTGGGATTAAATAGGGGAAGTTTTTTTGGATTACTCGGCAGGCTGCTCTTGATTCTGCTATCGATATTACCCAGTTGTTTAATAGTTTTTATGTTACATCTGAAAGGCCTGTGGTAGCACTTTCTGAGAACACTTTCACTGCCAGTCAAATTTCAAATTGGCTCAATTCATTTCAGCTGACAGGGGCACAATGTGGCTGCCCCATAGTGCTTATTTATTTCTGCTTTAAAATAAGCAAGCATTGCTTCAGTGTAGGTCACTCAAAAGTTGTAGGTTGATGACTTTTTACCTCATGTGACATTCCTATATGGCTATTTTGACAATTTCTGGAAATATGAAAATAGCAGGAAGATTTTATAGATATGTGAGAGGTGAGACTTAACCATTGCTCTTTTCGTCTTTGGAAATCAGTGCTTGGAATTTCCCTAAGAAAGCAGATTCTTAATGATTTTATATGAGAACTGCTGAGTATGTTTTCTTGCCTCCAAATACCTCATTCATTAGTGTCTGAAATGTCCATCATAATCATTTTTTGTGTTAAGTAATGTATCCGATTAAAATGTATATACCAATAGGAAAATAATTATTTTAGCTATTAACACCTGTATAAAAATAGTGTATCCAATTAGTGAGGTCCTGACAGAATGGTGCATGGACCAGACAAGATTTGATTAAAAGTAAAGAAAAAAACCAGAAAGATGCTTCAAGAGTTGGCAGAATAAATAATTTCAAGCAGTAAGGAAACAGAAAAAGACACCCAACCAAGAAAATGCCTAAGTCCATTCGGGTTGTTATAACAAATACTGTATACTTAGTATCTTATAAAAACTATGAATGTATTCCCAACAGCACTAAGGGTTGAGAAGTCTAAGATCAAATGTGTCAACACATTTGATGTCTGCTGAAGGCATGCTTCCTCACTGATTGAACCTGCTCCCTGCACCCTCATACAGCACAGTGGGCAAAGCAGTTTCCTTGGACCTCTTATAAAATCATTAATTCCATTCAAGAGGTCTCTACCATCTTGAACTAAACACATTCCCGAAGACTCTACATCCTAATATATTTCCTTGGAGGTTAGCTTTTGACATGAGAATTTGGGGGGGAAATTAGCTCAGAAGAAATATCAGAATGAGGAAAGAAGAAACTGCAAAATTTTTTATTTTTCACAATTTTGGCTAGTGTTCATTGCGTTGATGTCAAATTCACTATTCTTCTATGCTTTCAGATGATCAAGGAATTTTTGAAACTATTTCTTCAAACACTATAGCTCAGTACTATTTTCAGCAGTGGTGATGAAAACAGTCAGCTATAGAGAATGACCAAGTGTGTTTCAAATAAACGCAAATAAATTTGATATCTGTGTCAGTTTTTATTTTATTACTGAAGTTCAAATTCATACATTGTTTCATGCTGTAAAATAAATGCCAAAGGAAAATTGCGTAGGGCAAATTTAGCAAAGATTTTATTTAAAGCACTGCGATAGGCTAAAAAGCCTGCACCTAACTTTGAAACAAAACGGGAAGAGTCTACCCACTGTAGGTGTTGTGAGGTAGTTGAAAAGTACTGAACGAAGATGAGGAGGTGGTTTGCCAATTTGAATAGACTGCAACTGCTGGCTAACTGCACTTATTGAAGTTAGGGTCCTCTTCACTCCGGGCAAAGCATGGAAACAGGGGTGCTATCTGTCTTGACGTTGTAATTCAAAAGAATGCCTCCATGTCCTACATTTCCTTCACAAAGAAATTCCTAGCTTGGAAAAGTGTTACGAAGTTGTGAAAATATTTACATCTCAAAGGGGCAGAGAAAGAACTCACAATTACAAATATTCTAAAAGTAAATGCTCTTTTACAGAAGTAGGAGAAGTCAAGGATCTATAGTTATGAAGAAATCTCTTTAAACTTTATTTAAGATGAGAATGTTAAGCAATTTTTCTCATAATAGATTAAATTCCTTTAAGCATTTATTCTTAAGGACAACTAACCCATGTTCTTACCTCCATGTGGAAACAGATAAACACTGATTGCATAGAAATAAAACAGTTCTCAGTAAGGAAGTGTAGGGGAAGACAGGATAGAGACTGGATAATGGGTACTGAGATATACTGCATAGAAGGAATAATGTTCTACAGTACAGAAGAGCTACTACAATTCACAATTCATCAGTCATTTGATAAAGACCTAGACAAGAGGCTCTGGGTGTTTCCAGTACAAACAATAATAAATGCTTAAAGTGATGAATATTTCAATTGCCCTGATTCAATCATTATACACTGTGTTTATGGACTGAATAATCATATTGTGCAAATTATGTCAATAATAAAGGTACATGCAATTGTTATATGTCAGTTTGAAAAGTACACAGCTTGCTAACCTGTTTTAGGAGAAGGTGAGGGAAGGATGCTACAGAAAGAAGGGCTTCTCCCCATGTCTTGTGATGCAGTGGTTTGATGATGTGGGTTTGAGGACATTTTGGAGAGATCGTCTTTAGTCACTTGTCTAAAACAGGACCTTCTTTGATGTCGCAGCACCAGAGTGTTCTAGGAATCACTTTTGTCATTACTACTCATGTAGACACCTTGTGATCTAGGTTTCCAGACTACACTGGAGGTCCTAACTCTTGTTACACAGAGAAATTTCAGCTACCCGCTATTACTCATCCTTCCTATTTTTTCCTCCTTTTTTGCTTGCTATTTACCTGATAACCACAGACCAGTTGTGGGCTGGTTAACCAGCATACTCTTCTGCCATCCGAGAGGTTTAATGAAACATTTCCTAGGTCCTGGGAGTTTCAAAACCCGTCTTACCCATAAAATTAAGTTACAGGTTTTCTGACTCCTGGCATGGATAAAGAATTTTCAGGGTGCATCAGTAAGAGGCATAGACTGATATTTTGACAGACATTTTAAAGTACACATTTAACGAAATAGGGTGTTGTCCCACAAGACAGTCACTTTATGACTGAAGCTGGGTATTTTTATGGATCTTGGTAATGTCTTCGGGATGAGTGATTTAAGATGTGCAATCCTACTATCTGTAAGATCCATCTGGTGGGCTATGCTGGAATGCAAACGACTTGCAGATGAGACATGTTTCCCACTAATACGACTGCTTCCTGTGGATGGAGACTTGTGGGAGGAAGCACAATTTATGGGTGAAAAGAGGCAGTGTATTCATAAGTGCAAAGGGCAAATATGCAGGTAAAAGGGAATTTTCTAGGCTTATTGTGCCTTGGGAGAAGACAAAAAACAAAAACAAAAACAAAAACAAAAACCAAAAACCAACCAGTAAATTGGATTTGTGTCTAGAAACTGTAGTTTTATTTTTCTTTAAAGTAAAATTTTAAAAACTTTGATCTCCTACTCTGCTTTCTACCTATCTTTATTGTTTCTCTCCTACATGTTGTGAAATATGTACTACACACTTAGGAAAATACTTGTCCTTCCTCATCCTTCAGGCTAAGGAAATTAATAGAATTTCATTATAGCCTCTATTATAGTTTCCTTCTTATCAACTTACTTTTCCTTTTAGTCTTTGTCTGTTGAAATCACCCAGTATTTCTAGTTCTGATTGGATCCAGAATGCTATCATGTCCCTTACCATTTTACCTTTCTCCTGAACTAGAGATTCATAAGAATGACTTAGTGTGTTAGTCAGCTTTTCATCACTGTAAGAGAATATGTAATAGAAACAACTATAAAGGAAGAAAGGTTTATTTTGGTTCACTGTTCAAAGTTTTCAGTCCATGGTGTTGGGCTTGTGGCCTTGGGTCCATGATGGGACAGCATATTATAGCACAAGTGCACAGCAGAGGAAGTCAAGTTACCACGTAATAGCTAAGAAGTAAAAAGAGAAACAGAAGAGTCAGGAGTCTTAATATCTTTTTCAAGGGAACATCCATGATGATCTAACTTCCTTCAGCTAGCCTGCTTTTAACAGTTCTGCCTCCCAGTAGCTCCTAATGCTAGAGACCAAGTCTTTAGCATATGGGCCTTTGGAAAGCATTCAAACTAAAGCACTTGGGTATGGGCCAAATTCCTTTAAATGCATGAAATGATTAAAAGGAAAGTGTCTGCAATTACTTTCCTTTGTATGCTTGATTTTAGGGGAAAGGACTATTGCTTTTAACATATTCTCAAGGATCTCAGTGATCAAGGAAAAGATTAAGTATATATATATATATATATATATATATATATATATATATATATCCTAGAAAGTGAGTCCCAAACCTGGGTGGATTTTAGAATCCCGTATGAAACTTTGAGACTACCGCTTCCTGGGGCCCATTCAGAACAATTAAATCCACTTTCTAGAAGCAGGATCCAGGCATTGTACGATAAAGCATTTCCCTGGTGATGCCCACATGTACTGAGGGGCGAAAGCCACTGCTGTAATGGTTCACTTTTATTTGGATTCTTGTACTCTTTGTAGTTTCCTAACCATTGCTTTATCATTCCTGCATGAAATAGGAGAACTGAGGACAGAAAGTAGGACCTCTCTGTTGCATCCTCTGTGCTCTTACAGAAACACAATCTCCTATTTTAAAACTAATTTCCCTTATGATAACCTCAGTAGAAAATGATCCTATATTAATAGTCATGATTAAGAATTGTGGCACATATGAGTTATAACAAAAAAAAAACTTGTCTATCTTTTGAAGTTGAAGTCAAAAAACCCTACAGCAATAAATAATTCCAGCAGGAACACGAGAGAAAAATTTTCCTGCTAAAATGACCTTTAAAGTGATAGAAAATGACCTTTCTAAAACAATTTCTTTGACACTGTTTACAGGGCTCATGTAGAAAATGCCACCTAAAAACTGAGTAAAGACATGTTCTAAAGAAAATTATTTTATATTTAGTTTGAACTTTATACAAGAAATTTGGCTGTTCCTGATATAGCATGCAGTGAGAAGAAAAGAGAGCTTAACACCATTCTTTCTAAGCACTGAAGTAAAAACTGACTAAATATGCCGAGCGTAAGTGTCAATTCACTGTTTCAGACAGTATCATGGTAAGTTTATTTTTGCATAAAGAGATTCAAATTTTTTCTGTAAAAAACCTAAAATGTGATGCAGCACAATTTTGATCAATAGATTAAAGGAACAAATAAAATATAACATTATTCTTATCTCATAATTTTTCTTGATTTTCTAAAAATGTTCTTAACATTTTCTAAATGATATGTGAATCGCCTTGGTTTCAGAATTCTTGTATATTTGTACTTAATAATCTTACTAAGGAAGGATGTCAGGTTCTTGACTTCCATCTAATCCCCTCATGTTGTCTGACAGAGTCTTGGTTAAATGAAAGATTCTTCTTTTATGGATCTGAAGGTCAGCAGTAAATTCAGTAAAATCAAGTAGGAAATTATTTCAAAATGTTCGATTGATTGACGAAGACCTTTCTTCACCTGTGCTGTGAACTGAACACTGATATCTTAAATAGGAGGGGTCTGGCTGATGAGAAATGGATTGGAATTCAGAGTGGAGGTAATGCTTATATAAACATAACCACTAGTCTGTGGATGCTTTCTGCGTTGTAATAACTATTTTCCTTTACAGAATATGCAGTCTGTATTTTAGAAAACATATAAATAGGGCTTAAGAGAATGCAATGGGTAGTAAAATTAGTGTAAAAATTAGAAAAATGTAGCTTGTGATTGACTTCAACACTATTGGTTAAAATACACTTAAGATTTATAGAACATATACCCTCAGAAATTTGGATGCTGATACATAGACTTAAAAAAATAAGAAGAGATGAAATTAAACCAATTCCTTTAGAGTATTAATGAAAAGTTACATTGGGCATTTTCTTAAAGAAAAGAGTAAATTCACTCAATTTTAAAGTGTATAAAATGGTTAGCATGATTTCATTGAGAATAAAATGAGTTATTGAAACTGGATACCGAAAATAAATTTTTGGCAAAATATAACATGGGTTTCCTCCAGCTACCATAAAAAGTACCAAAATTGATGGAAAAAGACAAAACAAAACAAAACGACAAAAGCAAACCACAGAGCATTATTCACTCGTAGTTCTGGAGGCTGGAAGTCCAAGATCAATGTGTCTGCAAAGTTGGTTCCTTTTGGATGTTTTGAGAGACATGATCTTCCTCTTTCTGCAAATGTCTGGTGGTTGCCAGCAACCGTTTGAATTCCTTAGCTTAAAAATAATCTCTGCCTCCTCACCACATTGCATTTTTACATGCCTCTGTCCAAATTCCCTTTCCCTAATAACGATACCAGTCATTGAATTAAGTGACGTAGTAAGATGATATTTTAGATTGGTTACATTGACAAAGACCTATTTCAAAATAAATTCACTTTCATAGGTCCTGGCTGTTAAGATTTTAACATATAATTTGGAAGGATATAGTTCTACTCATTATGTTGCCTATTTCAAGAAAGCTTTTGTAGGTTTTTTAGACATGCAAAAACCATATGGTATTTTAATTCTTTTACCTCTTCAAATTTTCACTTTTTGTTTTGTACTATAAGCTTATGTGCATACTCTAAGCTTCACTTGATATTGCTTTTTACACAAGGAGTATCTCTCTAGTTTCATTCACACAGGTGTAACAATCCTTTCCTTTCCTCTTGACTACTTTTTTCCTTACATAGTGATGTGGATGTGCATGCGAATGTGTGTCTGTGGATGTGTGTATGGAAAACCTACCTTTAAGATTTCATATCAAAGAGATAATGTGATGAATTAGGTGCCCTTTCATTATCTCCTCTAAGAACAAGATTGTTTGATTCATTCATTTGATGTCTTCAAACATAAAGGTTACTTAAACCAAGGCAGTTTTCTATATTTTCAGTTTACAAAATGCTGCAACTTTAATTCTGCTCTGATGCATGAAATGGATCTTTAGTCACTGTGGAAATAGAATGAAAATTTGGAGATTCTCAGAAAACTTAGTATCCAGTGTTTCATGTATAGGGGAATATAGGAACTCATACCAGCTGTTTTGGAAGTTGACTGCATAACTTTTTTGAGGGTCCTTTGCCAGTATGTATCTACAACATGAAAAAAGGGTTATAGAAATTATAAAACACGTGTCATTCATATGTATTAGTTATTGAAACATTACTTATAAAAACAAAATCTTAGATACAATTTTAAAATCCTCAAGGAAAGTTTTGGTCCTCCCTGGAAAACTGTATATTGTCTATAGCACACTTTCCAACATTGTCTTATTCCAGGAGAGTATTTTCAGCTATATAAATTGTAAATTTTAGATAATTCATAGTGATGCTAAATTATTTCTGTCTATAGCCATGTAAATTTTTCCCTCTGGAGTTTAGAGTCCCTTTTCCAATAACGAAAGAGACTAGTTTATTTCAAGTTAACTCCCAAATTACATGTTTATTTCATTATTCTTGCCCTGGAAACTCTCCCTCTCTATTTCTCTCTCCTTCTTTCTCTCTCTCTCTCCCTTCCCCACCCCACAGTGGTTATAAAACGTCAGTGGTTTCCTCTTTTTGGGTTAAATGATAACTTTATCACACATTGATTTATAAATCTCTATGAGTCATAATTTTATCTTGCTTTGAAAATTGTTTTTTAATATGTCTTATAATAGGAAATCGTTACCACATCCATGCAAAGGAATACAGCATTCACTAAAATATCCTTACATTTGCCTTAATAATATAGATATGGCTTAGCAAAATTCTTGAGATTATGATCAAATAACAGCCCATCTGTGTAAATTTTTGCTTCAATTACCTTTTATAAAAGAAGAATAATACCTAATATATAGTTAGATCATGTAAACTATTATATCTAAGACCTTTGAAAAAGTGCTCACACACAATGTAGAAGGTACTGGCATATAATATCTCATTATATTTTAAAGTCTACAAAAATAGAATGCATAATTCATAATTTTATTCTGCTTGTACATCTTAATCTATAATGAAAGAAATATACCAGAATTTTATTTTTTAGTATAGAAATCCCTTTTGGTCTTTTTCCATTTGCTTATTTTTATCTGTTAGATTGGATATGTGTTAATTCTATGATATTTAAAAACAGATTTTTAAAAACAGTGAGTTTGTGAGCCAGTTAAGCAAATATAAAGACAAAAAAATCTTCCCAAGATGAAAGAGCAACATCCAGGTTGAATGTACTCAACTGCATTCTTTGTTTCCCAACTTCACTCTGTTTCATGAAATTAGACTGTATGTGGTTGACACCAGTCAGAAATATGAATGACAGAAATAAAAATAGCAAAGTCACGGCACTCTTCAAGAGAAACAGGCGCATGTGCATGGCCAAATAGTGCCTTATCTCTAATCTGCAGAACAGGTACAGCTGGTGGTTTTGCCTATATTTCAGAAGTTAGTGTTGAATTGAGGAGGAGCAGCATGCAACCTGCGTAGCCGGCTCCTTTCCTGAGAAGCTGTGGAAACAAGAGACAGGCAGGGCTGAACCAAAAGGTTCCTCACATTTTTACTGTTGTTGCTCTATCTGTACCAGTAATAAGATATATGCTCCCCTCCAGTGTTCCTGTCAGAAATTGGAAGGCAGGAGCTTATATCAGTAGTCAGTAACAGTGCTCCTAACACCAGCAGTAAATAATACAGCCTTCTCAGTCATCCAAGATCTGTATCTTGGATAGCTAATGGATTGAGATCTACTGTAGGAAATAACTTGCTAATTTTACTGCTGTCTTCCTATATATTTGGTCAGCAACAACAGTTTGATTTTAGTCTGAATGTTCCCAGATGGCTGCTTTTTTCTTTTTATTTATTTATTTGTTTGTTTATTTATTTATTTTGCTGTGGAATACTCACCCATTCTGTTTGTGTTATCCAAGAAATCTAAAAAATATTTAGATACATTACCTAGCAGTAAATTCAGTAGAAAAGAGATGGTTTTAAAGTATGGAATAGAATACCCTCATTCTGATAAGAGCTACTTTTATATTGAGAAAAAGGTCCAAAATTTGAGGAGAGATCATGAGGTAATTTCTAGTCTTTGGTGTGTTCATAAAGAGAAAATCATAAGAAAGGAAGACTTTTGCCTAGCAGATAGAGATAAAGATTCCAAGCTTAATACTGTATCTGCTTTGCATCATCTTAAAGGTTAGACAGTTTGGTAAATATTTTGTCCATAAGATTTTTTTCCAACCTTCCTACTATGTGTTTGCAAGGTATGAAAAAAGAGGAGATCTTTGTCCTTTGTTCTTTGATAATTTATAACACAAATTTGTATGCATAACTGAATCTCCATTTTCAGAAGTAGATTCTCAATACTTCCTGAGTCTAAGGCAATACAGCAACAACATAACAGTTACGATTTATAGTCTCCTTACATGCCTTTGCCAGTAGATATTTATTGAGCCATTTTGGGTATAATACTTTAAAAATAAACTACAAACTTACTTTTATGAGAAAAAATGTTTTAATGGAAAAATATGTATCAACCATTGCATATTCTTCAAGATTTGTATGAGTCTACCCCTGGTCATTGACTTTTAGCTGTTTCCAATTCTTTGAAAGATTTAGGTAAATAATATCCTGTCTGGGAGTGATTTTACTTGACTTGCTGTCTTTTGGGAAAAAATATTTTCCACATTTCAGTTCATCTCAACATCTCTTTACACTAGTACTATCAATTTGTGCTCTTTGGTTTAGGTTTTGTTCATATTTGGGTGTTCCCTTTTGTGAATAAAGAAATTCTACACTATATGTACATTTTTGTATTGTGTGAAGGGCATAATTTTTACCATTTCATTGACATTATATTAAATTAGTAAGTGATGGTTAGATATATTTTTGTGGTACAAAGTTAGGTTTTGATATACAATGTTAATGATTAAATCAAACATTAATACATTCATTGCCCCACATACTGTTTTATTTCGGCTCTGGAATGTCCCCCGAAGGTTTCGTTCCTGGCTGGTGTCACTACTGGGAGATGGTGGACGCTTTAGGAGGTGGGGCCTAGTTAGTGGGATTGTGCCTTTCAAGGGTGCGCTTTCCTTTGCCCTCTTCCTGTCTCCTGTGAAGGGAACATCCTTCCGCTGCCACACCCTTCCACCATGACATATGGCCACATCACAGGGCAGAAACAATGGAGCCAGCCGGCCAAAAGTTTAAACCCTTGAAAGGCAGACCAAAAGGAATCTTTACTGCTTTAAATTGTTTTACTCAGATATCTTGTCACAGTGACAAAAAATATATAAACTTATTTTTTTTGTGGGGAGACATTAAAATTGTTATTTGATCTATGTTGAAATACATAACAGGTAGTATTAAATATCGTCACCCTACTGTGCAATAAGCCTCAAAATTTATTTTTAATGAAAAGTATCTTTTAACAGTTTTAGAAGTTTTCTATCAAGATGCCTGATTATGTTCATTCACCAAAGTCAGAAGAGCACAACTGTTAAACAAATGTATCTCTCAGATAGTTTATCTCTCAGAGGTGAATCCAAAGCAGCAAATATAGGCAATCCTCATGTTTTTGTAGTGTTACTTTTACTCTGTAGCACTTTGTTATTTTTTGAGCTCCACTGATAAATTTTATGTCATTGGAGCTCTCATATATACTTCGACCACATGATGCTATCTATCAGTGTATTATTATTGTAAAGATGTATTTCCTGTTGGAAGAAAGAAAACTGGGAGCCTGCCTTGTTAGAACTTTTATTTAATTTGAAATTTGGTTTAAAATCTGATCCTTTGTTTTTGCTCTAAATAGATGAATGAAAAAAAAATAGATGAATGTATTAGTGATATGATACCTCTGGTGAGAGATTAAAGTGTCTACTTATTTTAGTCTATTCTATTTGTGTATTTTGAAACTAAATCAAGAATATGACTCCACTGGAAATAATAATTCTTTGATACTAACCATTGAATTTTGTAATTATATGTTTATTCATCACCCATGGCTAAAATTTGAAGTTAAACTGTGACTTTCATTAAAACTGATTTGGAAATAATTTTAAAATGTAAATGCATATGATTTAGATGAATCCTGGCCAATGAAACTAACTTACTGATTTGATTTAATACAAAACAGCTATACTTACTGATTTATCCATGTCAAATATATAGATTTAGAGTCACCTGGATATGTCTTCCTAAACTTACATAAGTTTACTGATCAAATAAATTAATACTATTTCTCCTTAATACTTAAGGCTGTGAAAAATATATTGGAGTTTAACCAAATTGATTCATTATTCTGATAATTTAATATCATAGTAATTATGCTTTATTGTATGTTTGAAGTTATTATTGATACACAGAAATGAGACTACTTATATACAATAGTTAAAGAAATACACACATATAGATATTTACTGTTTTTCAAAGGAAAGAATGCTTCCCTAAAATTGTAGTTTTTTATGTCTCTGGATTCCTTTCCACTCTTCAGTCTTACTGAATGTTCCAAGGAGATTTTGTGAGTAATAATTATACTTATAGCGTTGTACACTGAAATGACTTTTCTATAATTCTCACTTGCTGATTCATTTAAAAATGGTGATGATGAGCCTTCATGTCGGTAACATTCTGATAAAAACATGAAACTAATTCTGACTTCTTGGACTTCCTGACACTGGTTTTAAAGAATTTGCTTCAGAATATGGAAGAGCACAATTAAGGACAAATATTGAGAAAAATTTTATTCATTTTGATTTATAATAGGTAAGTTTGGAAAGCTATGAAATATTTTAAACTCTGAGCAAAATGTGTTTGGTTCTATTGATCTTGTTTACTTGGCTTTCTTTTTCTTGCTATGCCCTGCAGACATGAATTATTCTTATTTTTTCTGTATAATATGCTTAGATAAAAAGATTTTGTATCTTGCTGGAATACTTTTTATGTTTTTGTTCATTTTCTGATGCAATTGTCAAAACAAAATCTCTCACATAGGAAAAAGCTAAGATTATTTACAATCATAGTACCCTTAATGTTTTATTATCACCTTGAACTGAAAGACAATATTATTTCTTATTCACTGTGATCTAATTGCCAGTTTAGTATTAAAGACTCTTGGCAACTTTTGAGTTTAGTTTTTCCCAAAAGCAAATGTAAAATCAAACAAAATAGCATTTGGGATATCTTGCCCCAAAATGATTTTGAGGCTTCCAAGAAAGTCTCTGGAAAGTAATAAAGCTTTATTTTTTAACAAAGAGTTGTAGAAATAATAAGACTTATTTACTATCTTACTATGGTTCAGTGTCTGTATTGTCCTTGTTATGTTTCTATTTGTCAAAATCCTGGTACTGCTTTGCCTTGGTGTTAGATATCAAGGGCAAACTTTAGCAGTCATAATTTTAGTTGTATTTTAAAATGTTAACAACAACAACAACAACAAAAACCCGCCTTGGACCCATCTAACCTCATGGTTTTACTCTATAAAAGTCCCTAGAAATGACAGAGTCTTTGGCAACCCACTTGGGACCCCTTCTGTCCCTCAGACAGAAATTTTCTTTCTCTCAATAAATATATTCTGCTCTTAAAAAACAATAAAATAAAATAAAATGTTAACATAGTTATATCATTACTGTTTAGCTTGAGTATAGAATCTTCTAACTCAGTAGTTTTTAACTAGGTATTCACAATATTTACTTATGAAGTTTTGTCACATCAATGTTTAAAACCTACTACAGATTTACAGAATCTTTACTTGATTTCTGTAATGTATTCTGAGTATGTCTTACTATATGCTTAGTATAATCATGACATGTGCCTGAATGTTTTTTGTATCTTTTTTTCTTCTCTGTTAAGATGGTTCACTTTTTTTTTAATGGTACTAGGAATCGAACTCAGAACCTTGCGCTTGTCAGGCAGACACTTAGGCCACTGAGCTATGTTCCCAGCCTGATGGTTCACTTTTTGAACTGACTTTATTATCTTATTTTGCATGGCACACACATAGTTGAAGTTCTTTGTCATTTGTATTATTGCTATGATGTCTACTTAGCTCACTTTTTAAAATTAGCACTGGCAAGTTAACCATAGCCCTTTTAACTCTTGTCCTTTCTGGAGAGTTTTTCATTGCTTTATTGTGGTACTTCACTGGAAGCTCTGAAACCAGCTACAAGATAATAGATTTTTTTTCCCATTAAAGACCATATAAATCCCACATGGAAAAGGGCACTGCAGGTAATTTTAGGTGTAAACTTCTGATGACATACTTGAATGCGTTTTGAGACCATCCTAGTGAAACTTCATCACAATTTCCAGAATTTTGTCTTAAAGTATGTAGGTTGGTGGAACTGCTAGCATAAGGTATAGAGGAAGAAACTTATATAAACCTGAAAGGATTGAGCAATGATTGTAATTTTATTTGGAATACTATTGATATTATTTTTCATTGGATATATAAGGAAGGTCTTTTTCCCCATAGATCTTGTATAACAGTAATTTAGTAGACTCCACTTTTATAAAGTGAAATGAAACATTGGTGAATGATCTTACACTTCTTACTTCAGCCCTCTAGAATTTGGTAACTCTTACTAAATATTCTTATTTTGTAGTTTAATAGCTATATGCATATGCCAGTGATAATCTATCCTTCCTCATATCAAAATAGAATTGGAAATGGTTTTGCAACTTAGGCCCTCTCTGGGATGTTATAATTTAGGTAAACAATCATGAGCAGATAGTTCTAAAGGCAGAAATACTTTGTGGAGCCAGTGTTTACAGTCCTCTTGGAAGAATCAGAGTGGTATCTCATTTACAGGATTCCTGCCCTAACAAGTGAGAAGTGAAGACTTCCTGTAAGTTTTGGGAAGCTTAGATTATTTTGGGGACTTTGAGAAGAGAGTGATTTCCTGATATAAACAGGTGTTGTAGGTGAGATTTAATGGTGAATTCTTCAGTTTGTTTTTGAGCCTCAAAAGGCTTTTAAATGTCCACTTTGTGATTCCTTATGAATACTTTAAGCAAAGCAAGCTCAAGAAAGCCCAAATGGTAAGTTTACACCTGTCTTAGTTACTTTTTACTCGTTGCCGAGACAAAATACCTGACATCCAAAATTAGGGAAGGAAAGGTTTATTCTTACAGTTTCTCAGGAGTTTCAGTCCATAAAGTTGGCTCCAAGGCGGCATGGGGTGACGGGGCTACAGTTCATGGCGGCTGCAAGCTGCAAGCCGCAAGCCGCGCTGGCGAGAGAGAGAGAGAGAGAGAGAGAGAGAGAGAGAGAGGAAGGCGGAAGCAAACAAGAGGAAGACCCGCCTTCCGTTACATTGTATGTTGGCTCCACCCTTGGGCGGGTACATCAAACTGAACACAAGCAAGCGCCAGACTTAGCCCCATCAAAAGTATGTGAGGACTTGGGGGGCCATAGCATACCCCATACAACACCTTTGCTACACCTATGTAAAATCAGGTCAAATCCAAGGTGACTGTTCTTATTTTGTGATCCAGAATAGTCTCTCACCATATTGTAGAAATTTTTTTCAACACACTATATTCTCTAGCATCCTCTTCCAGTTTTAGTCTAGTCTAGTCTTGTTTTTGTCTCAGCTATTTTGCAGCTATTCATAAGTTGTAACTAATGACATGTAAATTCTCTGCTTGTTAGTTACTTAAATTAATTCCAGGTAGAAAAAGCTGTTTCATCCCCATTTTTAATTCATCTCAACATTCCTTTAATCCCTATAAATCTGTGCTGCTTTGACTAATTTCCTTTGAACTAATGATAATAACATCTCCCCAATTCCTTACATCCTATGAGTAAAACAAATTCTAATGTATATCTATTTTTATATGTATGTAAGTCATGATTTTACCTTTTTCAAAAGTTATCTTTTAACAATTTTTCCAATGATATTTACAGTGAATTGGAAATTATGTGATTTAAGTGTATAGAAACTGATACACAAATTATAATATTATCAGCAACGAGAAAGCAGTTTTCTTTTTAAGTGTTATCTATTTAAAACAATTGTAAAATGTATATCTATTAATTGACTAATAGAAAAGTAAAATCATTGATATTTTCTCTGTATTGTAATACAATAGTAACAATAAGACCATTTCACCTGCTTCTAGCAATAAACCAAGTTCCTTTAATTTCACACTAGATCAAAAAGTTATGAATTAGAAATTAAGAATAAGAAAACAAACAGATGCACTAAATTTGTAGTCAGATTAGTTTTTATGCTGCAATTTAGAAAAATTATTTTTCTACAGTCACAGTCAATTTGCATGTCATTAAATTTTAGGTCATTATTCCTTTTTTGTATCTTGGCTTTTATATCAAAGACTATGATAAGTCAAATAATGCTTCATCTACTTCAGAATCTCGATTTCATATATGACATAAGCATAAACATTTTATTTCTATACAAAACAATCTTAGAAATCAAATTTTATCTTCATATTTTATTCTTTTTAAATCACTGTAATTGGAATCATATGAAGGTTTGAAATTTCAGTGACATGTCTTATGCTATGGATCTTAGAAGGCAAAATTCCCCAATGAAAGGGCAAAAACAATCATTTAAACAAGAACTTTAAAAATGTATCTATACTATGATTACACTGAGATGAAGTTGTTAAGCTCTCATATTTTATAGCCCAGTGAGCATAACACACACATATATATAATATCTCCTGTTTTTCAACCAGAATGTCATGTATTTTTTAAGAGTTGAAATTTCAAGAACAATGTATACTTTAAACTATTTTTTGAATCCTAATGTAAGTTTATTCTAAATTGTTCTTGATTGATTGTACTGGATTCACATGCATCATATCAAATAAGATGCAGACTTATCTGGATTTTAGGATTACATCACAGACGCTAAGTGGGAAATAGCTATAATGATATCTTACTTAGACAATTACTCTCCAAACCTTTTTGGTAGAGAAGTTTCCTCCCAGAATAAATTTTTTTTAGAAATATTAAATAGTATTTTCCAACAACTATTTTTGTCCTGTTGGTAAAGCTACTGTATTCTAGGAGCTTAAAACAGTGGATTGTACTACTTACTTTAATATTATTATGATTAATGTTCTCCTGAGATTCAAAAGTTTGGCATGAGTTTTAATTATAATTTGACTCTAAAAGTCATATAAATAAGACATCAGATGAGGGAGAGAGGTATTTGAAATTAAATAGTTAATTGAATAGAGAGGAAGAAAGTAACAGAAGTCACTGAGTATTCTACATTTTAGAATTAGAAAAATAAGACCAAAACAAATTCCCATAGCACTTATTGGGTATAGTAAATGTGATACAGATAAGCTTATTAATGGATCCACTGGGACCAATAATAAAATGATGATCACTTAAATTGGAATAATAAAATAAATCTCTTCCCTTTGGCAATAGCTTCATTAATAGCAGTTCACATATGTGGCAGTTTCCTGATTCAGCATTTTCAAATAAATAAACTCTGAGACTTTTGGCCAGTATTTATTTTATTTTACTGACTTAATTTTTTGGAAACTATTCTTTAAAAAAACTTATCATCTCATTTCCAGCTTTCAAACTAAACCAACTCCTTCCAAATATTAGCCTATACTTCCTAACAGAAAAAACGGCAGCTGCTATCTGGGTAGCTGAATATGAAACAGGAAAATACCTCTGATGGTTAGAAAATGAACTCAGATTGATTTGTAAAAATTGAAATATATCTCATAATATCAAAAATTGCAGCTCAACTCATGACAGAAAATCTTGGAATAGCTTTAGTTTTGTAAAATATGATTAATTTAGAGAACTTTCAGAATTAAGTAAAACATTTTATGTTTTGGAAAGCAGAAAGAATGAAGAACAATATAAAGTATGACTTTCAGAAGAATAAATTTTAGAGGTCTGGAAAATGTTAATTTCTTAACAAAACAGTGAGATTTATACCCATGTTTACAGTTTTAAGCAATAATTTATACACATCCCAAGGAAATTAAACTTAAATTTAACAATTTCTTTAACTAAAGTCCCCAAGTGTGTGCATTAAGGCAATTATAGTTAATAATGTTCTATTGATTGTCTTTTGTTTGCCATTCTTCAATCTTATTTATTTTAGTTCATGCTGTTGTTATTTCTTTGGCTGTGCTTTTTTTCTTTTGCTTATCCTTTGTAGTAATATGTAAGTAACCATGATTATAAAAGTTATTGTTGTTAAGTTTTATTCATACTCTCAATATATTTCCACAAATATTTGTTATTTGAATTCCTATGAGCAAGAATAAATCTTAAACCCATCATTAAACAATTAGGTGAGGGTGGCTAACTGCATGGTTTAAGTGTCCTTAAATGTCCCTTGTGATTCCAGACTTAGAGAGGAAGGTGCTCCTACGAGAAGGTGGTGGAACCTTTGGAAGGTATTCTAATGGGACATCGTAAGGTGACTGGAGGCAATAAGGTATTTTACATGTGGCTTCTTTGGTAGCTCTCTTCAGAGGAATGTTAGTACAACAAGCATGGCTAAACCCATATTTTTTTCTCTCTCTCCTTTTGAAGATGTGATCGCTTGCTTCTGCATGTGGTCCCCATATGATAGGCTGCCATTTATTCTCCTCAGCAAAAGGATGAACCAATGAAGTTGACCAATCTTGGATTTTAACCTCCAAAACTGTAAACTAAATAAACATTTTCTTTTTATAAGTTAGCTTCCTTGATATTTCATTGTAATAATACAATAGTTGGTGTGATATTTTGGCAACTTAGTTAAATTACTAGTCACGTGCTGAGGTTTTAGGTCACAAATGCTTAACAGTAGGTTTATGGATCAAAATAACATGCATATAGCACTTATTGTTTTATGTACATGAAGATGTCGATATTATAATGATCAATATTTGTGTGGCTTTACTCAGCTGTTACTTGAATTAATTAAGCAGAAGATCGTACAAGAGGGAAACTGCAGTACTTTCATCTATTCTTTTTGTTTGTCTTTTTGCATAATTGGAGGTTCTAGCAAGATGTTGAAACAATCCTAGCTACACTATTTTAACCCCATGGATGCATTCCTACTTTTTTTTTGTTTTGTACTTTCCTCTGAAAATAGCTCAGTACATTTCTCAGCATTATGAAATGTCATCCAACACATCTACAAAGTGTGACAAACATCTGTGATTCCTCATGTCTTTCATATGTGCTAAGACTAGATTTCCTACTTGGAGAAAGTGACTTTCTGTGAAGCACTAGGGTATTATAATATTACTGTTGCAATATTTAGAATGGTTCATTGCTCCTGCTTTGTTCACAGAGGAACTGGAAACTTCAGTATTTACAGACAAATATGTCATTAATATGTTATCCTAGACCTGCATGTAAATGGCAGTCTGTTAATTTCACAAGGTGCTGAGGAGTATTCAGTTACTAACTGATCATAAAGATTTTAAAGTCACTTGACTCTGATGCAGAAAACAGCCTCCCCATGGTCTTACTTGATTCTGATGTGGTACAGTGAAACACATTCATCTAATTCCAGTTAAACTGTTAGCTAAAGTGGAAGAAAAATAAAGAAAATGGAATGTAGACCTTAAGTGGTCTACTTAACATTCTTACTCTAGTAAAATATATGTTTAGTGTGAAATGACAGGCAATTATGTACAAAAACTGATTCTTGAACGAGATATAAATAACCTAAGCTATAAAATGCATCAATTCACATTTCCTTTCTGGATTCTCTCCAAACGCCTGACAAACAGCTGACTCATCATTTTAGGCAAATATGTACATTATTCTTTACTTGATAAAATTACAATATAAAGCAAAATGAATACCTAAAATATGAAATATTGAAAAGATGAAATATTGGTTATTTTAGCATATTAGTTAGCTAGAAATTGATGAACAACACTAAAATGACAATTGATTATATAAATCTTTGGATAGATTTAAACAATTTTACTGCAAATATATTGGTTGATTTTTAAAATTGTAATCTGCATGGCTTATAGCCAAGAATCTTTGAAGAAAACCATAGATTATATCAGCCATGATTGTTCCCTGCTGCCAACTCCGACAGCCATTGATAGCTTCCCTTAATTTCAAGCCTGTCAGACTCATTAAGGGACAATGTGGTTGAATGTGATCACATTACCTTCTGGTTAAATTATGACATGATATTTTAGAAAACATTAGAATTTGAAAGCTTTCTATGGTGAAAACAGTTTATATTTGTTGAACCTAGTTACTTTATATAATAACAAGTTTGAGTTGCATGACTGTTTTATAAATATTAACCATGAGAAATTATCTTAGCAATGACAGATGAAAACTCATTATATTCACTAATACTTCAAATTTTAATTCTTTGTGTATATATATATATATATATATATATATGTACTTGCTCATTTACAACTAATTTTTCACATATTCCATAAATTATTTTTACTTAACTTGGAAAGTGGGTTGTTTTCAAATAGATCTTGAATAACATAGTCATGCCTAGTTGGTTGAAAATCTGGGTACCAAAAGCAAGTTTGAAGCAAATATTATTGTCTTCTTTAAATGGAGTTTTTAGGTTTATATAAATAGAATTTCTGAATTTACTGCAATAACAGTTTGCAGCCATTACAATGAATGCTAAGACTTAAAAAATGCATATTGTTACATTTTTATATAAAAATAGATACTTATGGTACAAATCTGATCAATATTGAACTAGTATAGCAAATTTAAGTGTTGACACCCGAAATTCTGCTGATGCTAGTACTTTAAGTCACAGCAATAAGTTTAGCAAATAGAAGAGTTCTTAGTTGTAGAACCTCACTTTCTTTTTCCTGTTTTCATACCAGTGTAAAGAAGATCCATATTCACATTGGTAGGGTATATCATAATGGCTGTGTGTGCATGTATGTATTTTAGTGGCTTGTGAAAGTGATATCTCTCAAATTGATGCTGTCTTAGGTTCTAGGAGATGTAATAGTGTATTACCAGAGGCAAACTAAGTTAAGAACATGATGGGAGATAACAAAGATGGAGCCTATGAAATTACTTCCATGTAGTTTGTCTTGAATTGATGCCCTACGTTATAATACTTCTAAGACAATGATAAGCACTCATCTCAGATTAAAAGCAACACAGTACTACGGTACAATTTCTGCCAGATTTCTAACTTGCAGCTTCCAGTTGAACTATAACTTTGGCTTTTTTTGTTCAGTGTCTTTTAAACAGTAAGTAATTAGCAAAAATGTATATTTAGGAACCAGCTGTAAAAATAGGTTCTTACTGATAATCGAATGTTCAAAAATTCTTCAAAGCATGAACTGTGCTATTTTATAGTGTAAGTAAATGTACACTAAATGCAATGTTTCTTTAGATTCCAAGAAAGTAAAGATTATATCAAGATAATCTTTGCTATTAGCAACTACGAAATTAGTTTCTCAAGTCCTTTTCCTTCCTTAGTCAACTTTGACACATCAATGAATGAGTAAAAGGGTTTCCTCATCTTGACCAATGAAATTTCCATTATGCTTCATTTCTATCAGAGAACAAGCAAAAGAAAGAACTTGAAAGAAAGGTGTGTGTGTGTGTGTGTGTGTGTGTTAAATATCTGTGAGCTACAATTCTTTGTGCCCTTTCTTATGCACAAAAGCCCAAATAAGGAAGTGTGTGTGTGTGTGTGTGTGTGTGTGTGATACTGAGGCAGAAAAAAAATGCTAAAAACAGCAAGGATAGCATTCAAGATAGATAAACTACCTCAGAATAGTGGCTTGATACCAGATAAATAAATAAAAGAAATAAATCACTCTTTCATGTTAGAATATCACATATTCTATGTGAATTCCATGTAAATTATAATATAAAAATGCTACTCACTTTTCAGCACTGGTACAACATGCCCAATACCCAAAACATGAAGGAACAGAGTTTTATATTTATATGAGGACAACAGGTGCAGTCCATGGTTGGTTGGCTTCAAAGCAGAAATGTGATTGTGGAAGGACATTGCATCCAGCTCACATTCCTGGTGACTCACCACTTTCAGCCAAAACAACTCCAATGAACACATTCAGCTATGACTTTAAAAGTGGATTAATCCAATGACATGTATTGCCCAATCATATACGACACTTTTAGAAGACTTTTTAGATTTAAATTATAACAGTTAAGAATTCACTTTCAAGTTCTGTTCAGTTTTTTGTTTTGACACATGGTCTTAGATTAAAATGTTCATTTGTTTGTGTGTTCTTCCATCTGCTGTTTTTCCCTGTGAAGAGCACACAGGGTAGAAACTAAGTTTATCTAGATACATTTTGCTTTTTTACATGCTGAAGTGCCAACATATCATCACATAGTGATAATGTTAATGAGATCCAGACAGACTCAAAATAAATCCACGGACAGGTGCACATTTGTGATTTGCGTTTTCCCTAATATGAATCCTTCATTTCCTCAGATTATTCAAGTAGGGCAACAAAATATTGCTGAATATTTAAAGCATGCAAATTTAAATGTATTTGCAAAAGAATTCTACCTTGGCTATTTTTCTGCCTCTATTCCACTCGCCATCCATCTCTTCCAGTGTGTGTGTGTGTGTGTGTGTGTGTGTGTGTGTGTTTGTCTGTATTTTAAAACAGGCATTTTAGCGCAGTTTTAGCTTCACAGAAAAACTGTAGAAGGCATATAGATTTTCTATAAGTTGTGTAGAAAGTATATAGATCTTCTATACATCACACGTCAGTATTCATAGATAGCTCCCTTCCTTATCAACATCCTCCTCTTGGGTGGTACTTTTGTCACAACTGAGAAATCTACATTAGTAAATCATTATAATCCAGAAATATTCTGTAGTTTACATTAGATTTTGCTCTTGGTCTTACAAATTCTATGGGTTTGAACAAACAATGATGCATAATGATGTGTACCAATCATTTCAGAATCATGCAGAATATTTTCACCTCTCTGTTCTGCCTTCATCTTTCATTCATTCAACCCTTGCAACAATAACCTTTTAACTGTCTTCATAACTGCACTTTTTCCAGAATGTCATGTAGTTGGACTCATGTGGTATGTAGCCTTTTCAGATGGGCTTCTCTCATGTAACAGCATGCATTTAATCTGCTCCATCTTTTAATTGTGACAGCTCATCATTTTTTATCATTAAAATTTCCATTGTTGGATATACCACAGTTCATTTACACATTCACCAACTAAAAGTCATCTTGCATCCATGTCTCAGCAATTATAAATAAAGATGGTTAAAAAAAATTCCTATATTGTTTTTCTGTGGAAGTTTTCAGCTTCTTTGGATAAATAGCAGAGTGAAATTGCTGAATTAAATGAGGTCATGCTTAATTTTATAAGAAAACACTGAAAATTTTTCAAGGAGATAGTATCGTATATTCCCACCAACAGTGAGTGAAATTTCCTGCCTTTCCACATTCTCACCAACATTTGATGTAGTCAGTGTTTTTAATTTTTTTTCAGTATAGTGGTAATTTAATATTGTATTACTTTTCATTTCCCTGATGGCATATGACATGGGACATAGTTTCTTATATTTGATTGCCATTTGTGTACATTATATTGTAAAATGGTTATTAAGGTGTTGGCTTACTTATTAATTAAGTTCTGTTTTTAGTTTTGAATTTTAAAATATTTTAAAAATACATTTCGAAGGGCTATCTTCTGTGAAATGTATCTCTTAAAACATTTTATCCTGGTCTGTGGCTTGTCTTCTCCCTCTTGGTATTGTCTTTCACAGAGCGAAAGATTTTAGTTATGGTGAAGTTCAAAGTATCCATTTGTGTCAGACTTGAAATACAGTTCTGTTAGTTCTCCACTTTGTCCTTGTCTTTCAGTACTAAGATGGCCGTTCTGAGTCTTTTCCATATAAAATTTACAATCAAGATGTCAATATCATCTGGTTAAATTGTTGACGTTTCTCTTGAGATTGCAACCAATATGTATCGCCTACTGCTAAATGTCTTTTTATTATAGTAAATATTTTCAAACTTGACAAATTTTATTATAACAAGGGAAACTAATATTAATTTTCAGAATGTACTTAATTGTCTCATTAGGAAGTGTATAAAAGTATATTGAAATATAAAATTACATTTAGATCCTTTATTTTATAGCCATCATGGAACTTTAAACCAAAAGTTTACACCTTGAATATAAGTATGATTTAAAAAACAAAATAAATTATTAATAAATTGTGGTTTTTACTAATTTCGCTTTAGAGACTAAAAAGAAAACATAAAATTTTGAGTTTATTCCATTGCTGATTCTTAATTTTGCTATTCCTAATGAAGGGACTACCTGTGAAATTAATTACATCAGAACTCTTTTCCCTGTTTGGATTAAGGGAATCTCATAATTAGTGAGATATTTTTCAATACTTTTCTTTTTATTTTTTTTTCAGTCTTAAAAGTAAGCATGTCATTATGTATTGCTGAAATGCATGCTAAACATCTAACATAATTAAAACTGTAATATGAAAAGGACTATTGCTTTTGCTTATACTTATTGCAAAATAGTGAACATTACAGAGTACACTTTCAAACTAGCATACTCAAAGTTAAGTTGTAATACACAGTGAATAGGTTCTCTTGGGTTGAGTACACCATACCAGCATGGCTGGCATCATGTGTTAATTCTGCCTACAGTTTTCTTTAATGAAGTCACTTTTTAAGTTTATTTCTGAATGGCTGAAGTGACATCATTCTGATTTTCTGTGACAATAGTAACCATAAGTTCATAAATAAATGGATGCCCTGGACTGTGTGATGCTACCGCTTTTCAGCAATTGTTTAGATGACCCTCTTTATGCTAATATTCACAGGAAAATTTTATCAAGTACAAACGTTAAAAGGAAATTACATCTTTATTTATGTGTCTATATCTTCAGATATTTGAGACTATACTTGAGAACACATTTGGAGAAACACTGATATAATGGAAAAATTCTAGTGCAATCTTGTCTGTCTTACAAGATATGAGCATGAGCACTTGCAGTTCGCAACTTCTTTCTGTCTGAGTTGTTTGCATCTATTAACTGAAGGTTTACATCAGAATCCCTCATGTAGAGCTAAAATGCTACACTTATCGCACTCAAAATCAATAACTACTTAATGTTTTAGATATGAAGCAGGTAAAAACAGATAGTATACTTGAAAACCAACGTTAATTAGTTTTACATGATTTAACAGAGTACAGATCCAATAGGTTTATTAGTTCATTTGATGAAGAATTTGAAGTATACGCTCACTTTTAATGTACATTTAAATGTACAATCGAAGTATCATTTTACAAGTATGCTTTCTTATTAATGATTGTCTAAATTTAAATTCTAAGTAGTAGAATTTTTATAGTATGACATCAAGAGTATATTTGTGATAACTGCATTAAAATATTCTATAGATATTTTAGATTCTCCATTTAAATTTTGTAAATATGGACATTGTTCTTTTTGAATTTATAATACTCTGTTAAATATCTTATTAATGCTTATACTTACCTTATAGACGTCTGAAAGAAGTGTTTTGTAAATGAAAATGTAACAAAAATTAAGTAAATGTAACAAAAATTAACTTTTATCACCACTGGACACTTTCTTATCCAATTTGAGCTGATTTTTATTACATTCCACCTATTAGAGGGCACTAAGATCACATTCTCACAGTGTAACCTATGTATAGAGAGGCATAGGATGCCTCAACGGGTTAGATACTGGATCTTCTGAAATTTAACAGATAAATTGATTATTTAATGCTTGTTAGATATTTTTGAAGAATATAATTATGCCTTGGGACTAAGTTCATACATCGTATTACAAAAAGATTGCTTAATCTGTATTGAAGCTGAAGTCCTGTGCCAGCACCTTTGTCTCTTGATGAAAAAATCTTAAGATTTCATTTTATGCAATGTTTCTTATTTGGTTGTTTTTCAATAATGTAAGCCTTTGTAATTTCAGGACTTCACTAGTAATTCTGAAAATTTCAACTGAAGCCACTGAAAAATCTTTGGTGTTTGTTTATGTATGTAATTATTCTATTTTTTGTTTGTTTGTTTTAGTTTTCCATTTTGTCTTTCTATGCATTGTATATAGCATAAAACTTGCAATCTTTATTTTTTGAAAGCATCCAATACTTAAGCAGTATTCCTCAGCAACAAGGTTATCTTAATACCAGAGAGTATTAAGTGCATTCATATTTTTGTGAAGTAAGTCATCAACGACTGTCTCCAGAAATCTTTTCCATTTGTGAAACCAAAATTGTATACAAGTTAAATAATGACTTGCCTTACACTTCTGGCTCCAGGTTGTGGTAATCATTATTATTTCATCTCTATAATTATGAGTGTATTAAATGGATCTAATTGAATCACAATAGTATTTATCTTTTAGTGACTCACTTATTTCATGTAACATAATGACTTCAGAATTAATCCACACTGTTGCATATATCAGAATTTTCTTTTAAAGGCTGATTAAAATTTCATTATATGTAAGTATCACACTTAGCCATAGCACTATGCCTACACCTAGACCTAACCCAACCCAGACACTTCACCTAAACTTACCCTAAACAAAACCCTAACTCAAGCACAATCCAAAACTAATACTAACAAAATCTCAAGCCCTAGAACTAGCACTAATCCTAGCCTTATTCCTAACCCTGCCCCTGCCCCAACCTTAACATTAAACAGTAAGCATAAACACATACATAACGCTAATGCAAAATCAACCCTAACTGTAACCCTAACCCTAATCCTTAGAATATAACAATAACCCTAACCCTGTACATAGGCATAGCCTTAGTGTTAGTGGTGGTCTGAAACTTTATGCTAAACCTAACACCAACCAGGACACTAAGCCTAAGCACTAGAACTAACCCTAACCCTAAGCTTAATCCTAACCCAAACCTAAGCCTATACCAAACCTTAAGGCTATCCTAAGATATAACCCAAAGTCTAAAACTATTGGCAACTGTAGCATCAACCCTAACCCGACCCTGACTCTAACCCTAATCCTTAAACCTATGCTAATCCCCAATCTTAACCAAAACCCAACCATATACCTAACCAGAACCCAAACCCCAACCATATCCCTAGTGCTAGCTCTAGCTATATAGCCCTGTCCCTAAGTCTAAGTCTAGCCCTAACCCTAAAAGGCCCTAACCCTAATATTAAGGCTAAGCCTAGCCTAGTCACAGCCCTATAGCTAAACCTAACCATATCCTACACATACATCTAACCCTAAACTGAAACCTAACCCAATGCAAAACTAACCCTAACCTTAAACCTAACCATAGCCATGGCCACAATCCTAGTCCTAAAACTAACGCTACATCTATTAGAGTCCTAGTCCAAGACCTACATCTAAACATAGATCTAGCCCTACCCCTAGAACTCACTCTAACCCTAGCCCTAACACTTTAAGGTTGGTTTAGGGTTAGTTTAGTGTTAGGGTTTAAAGTCAACACTAAACCTAACCTTAACCATAACAGTGACTAACAATGACTCTAAATCTAACATTACCTAATCATAACCATCACATTAAATTTATAGTCTAATAGTAAACTAACCCTAAACATAATCCTAAACAACACTAACCATAACCACAAATCTAACGCTAACCATAGCACTAGCTGTTGCACTAAATCCAATGCTATATCTAACACTAGTCCTAACTCTAGTGCAAACAATAGTCTTTAATTTAGACTTAGCCCAAATCCTAACCCTCATGCTTCTGTACTAATATTAGCACTAATGATAGTCCTAATGCTAAAGACCAACCCTTAAAACTCCTCCAAATCCTAACATGAACACTTAACCTCAATCTTCACCACAAACCTAACCCTAACCTTAACCCTAACCCAACCTAAT